>JANRGW010013367.1:0-40709 GCA_024733675.1 Psilopsiagon aymara
TGAGAAAGTTGGGGCTGTTGAGCCTGGAGAAGAGAAGGCTGGGTGGAGACCTCATAGCAGCCTTCCAGTATCGGAAAGAGACCTATAAGGATGCAGGGGAGGGACTCTTCATTAGGGACTGTAGTGAGAGTACAAGGGGTAATGGGTTCAGACTTAAGCAGGGTAAGTTTAGATTGGATATGAGGGAGAAATTCTTTACTGTAAGGGTGGTGAGGCACTGGAATGGGTTGCCTAGGGAAGTTGTGAATGCTCCGTAGCTGATGGTGTTTAAGGCCAGGTTGGACAGAGCCTTGGGTGGCAAGTTTTATTGTGATGTGTCCCTGCCCATGGAAGGGGGGTTGGAACTAGATGATCTTAAGGTGCTCTCCAACCCTAACTATTCTATGATTCTATGATTCTATATTCTCCAAATTTATTCTGGGTAAACATTGGCAGTAGGCTTAAACCACCCTGGTGGCTTAGAGTAAGGTATGGAAATAAGCACATTTTACTGCAAATGAGTGCACCACTTAATTCAGCTTTGTTTCTCTGGAAAACTTATCAATGATTAAACTGTTTTTTTTCTGGAAAATCTATCAATGTTACCACAACTGACATCATTTTGACCATTGGACTGAGTCTGCCTTCACAACCAAAGTTAAGGATCTGATATTCTTGATGATCTACTCAGGAGTAAAATAGCCAAATTATCAGCAATAATTCATTGCATATTACGTCAAAGCCTGCCAGGCAAAACAAAAATAGAAGAGGACCATTGGTGGTCACTAAAATACCCGTGTGAATGTAGGAAGACTAGTTAGCAGACCAGCCTTTAACCAACAAGATTCATAACAGAACTGGTATTGTATTATTAAAACACATTATTGGAGATGGCAGTTCCCCTACAAAAGTAGCTTTGTTTGCTGTTTGTGATCCTCTTTCACCAGAGCTGAGCACACTTTCGGCTTTCAGGCTGTTCTTACGATCAGAGAAGAGGACCAAAGTACTTTGGCAACAGTAAAACAAAACCTCCAAGTGCTGCTCCCATATTCCTGAATAATATTCTTCAGGGTCTCCTTTTACAGCTGAAAGTCTGTTCAAAATCTTAAGACTAATGAGTTGGCAATTCTAGCTTGGATGCAGCTCCAGAATTTGTGGATTGTCATGCTGAGCTCCAGAGCAGAGCTTTGGAGACTTGTAATTTTTAGTGAAAAAGCTTCTGCAAACCTTTGACCTTAACATGGAATGGAAATTGGACCTCCACCAGGTTACATTCCCACAGTCTGCTGCTTAACAATCAGTCCATGGTGTGCAGAGCAGGCTTTTTGAGGATCACTCAAAATATCCAAGCCAGAGCCATGCTGAAGAGCTTTATACCTGCTAGAATAGGAAGTACTTCCAGATTTCATTTTAGAGGAGCACTCAAAAATCCAATTTGGGATTTTTTCCTACGGAAAATGAGTGTTACATGACATGAACTCTTCTAAGTACAGCAGGAGGTTGAAGAGACTGATCTTATTTCCATGTTCCTATTTCCATCTCTGAAATGGCTTGGATTTTTAACTCCTAAAGAGTAAAAAAACTGGCAAAGATTTACAGTACCGTATGAAGAGCAACTGCTTTGTTTTGGAGCATGCTGGAATCTGTTATCATTGTTGAAACAGTTCTTTCTCTCATAGTATTGTGTAAAAGCACTAAAATGACCATCTAATGAGAGTAAGTGGATATAATTTTTTAAGCAGGTAAGAAATACTCAAAATAAGGATCAGATACTTATTACTCTTACACTTAAAATGATCAGTAACTTGTGAGAATTACGTGTGAACCTTGAAAATGGGACCATTAGTCTTTAAAATATTTGAGGATTTTACAGAAAAGATTTAATACTAATAGGCACTCCAATTGGAAACTTTGCTTGCTCCCATGCATGTGCAGAGAATGATCATGATGCAATGCTGTGCATGAATCACTAATGTAAAATAAATAATTTTTGAACCAATGTCATTAAAAAACAATGCTATTCATATCTTTGATATTATGGAAACTGATTTATGGAGAACTGAATTTCAGATTGACTGAGTGATAACATGATGATACCGGCCCATCGATAATGTATATAATATACCTGCTATTGCATGCAGGCATAATATATCATGTCAGTGAGTAGCAAGAATTCACTTCACCACATGACTCATTGACAGCAAAGTATGATGCTATTTCAGTACAACATCTATCCTTCAGTATTACCTGTTTGAAAGAAAAGAGGCCTCATATTAATTTCTTTCTTGACTTTAGGCTGCCACCTCGTATCATATGGTCTCAGCAATGGCAGCACTCTCCAAAAGTGTGCTTTCTGCATTGTGAGTACATTTTTTAGGTTTTCAAGGAAATTTGATATTTACAATAATATAGAATTTCTTTAAAAATTATGTGTTCAAAGCTCCTTTCCTGATTTTTTTGTAGGAAAAGTAGGAAGACTATAAGGCTTCTTTCTGCAAATCACAGAAAAAATGTGTGTGATGAAATTTCCTTCCTCTGATCTCACACAAAACCATGCAGTAAAATGGCTAGATGTAGATTTTACAATCAAGGCATGGAAGACTAAAGAAGGGATTTAACTTCATGGGATAGTTCCCATGGTGGTTTATAATCTGGGATTATCAAGCACTACCTGAAAGTATTCCAAGAACAGGGAAAACTATCAAGGGAGGGTTTGATGGAAATCTAAAACCTAATATGAAATAATCTACAGTGTCAATGTCCAGATGAATTTTTTCATTGCAATCTGGAGGGTAAAGGGAGATTAACAAAATGGAGAAAGAGAATATAATTTCCTGAGTCAAACTCTCAAAGCACTAGTTACCAAGTACAACTTTGTCTCCAAAACACTCAGTCTGGAATATCAGATTCTTTGCAAATTTTTTGCCAAGCTGTATGAGTTTGTCTGCAGGAAGCAGCATGTAGATCCAAGCACTTTAAGACTTTGGAAAATGTAAAAATGTTCTCATAACTGGATGCCCAATCTGTAATTTGGCAATGATTTCTTTGTCTCACATCTTCTTGGATCACAAAATCTTCCAGGTCATTACTCTGAAAAGCTTGACGGGGTCCTCTGCCAAATGGATAAAATCTTGGTCAACAGAAAATACACAGCAGCTAAGCATTTTTGCAGCTCCAGAAACTGACAAGTTTAAGTCTTAAATTATGCCTTAAGTGGTAGGGCTGGCCTTACAGTTTTCCAAAAGACCATACCACTCTATTACCATGACCCCTTCATTCAAAACTTGTTTTTATCCATTCCAGTTCTGAAAAGTGTTGCTAGAACAGTAGGTATGGGCATGGCCCAATTTTCTCAAACCCCCTCTTTTTTCATACATTTGGCATGTATCTGAATTTATCTGGATTTATAATCTCACCATTTACTCTTCCTGGCTGTGTCACCCAGTTTTCCTCCCTCTTGCACATATGTAAAGGCAAGCCTACAAAGACAGAGAAATCATTCTAAAACCAGTTAAAAATGCTTTGCTCTGCAAACAAGATGCCCAGTGTATGGAAGTCTGGTAGGAGCTGCAAGATATGAAACAACATATGTTCAGGTGAAGTCTGTTTAAAGGAAACTTGGAATGTATGTGTAGAGAAGTGCAAGACGTGCAAGGTAAATAAAAGCTTCCAAAAGAAATCTAGAAAATCTTTGCTCAGTAATTAATGTGACAGGAGTCAGAAAGACCCACGAATAAATAAAAATTAATTTTAAGACTTTTCCTTAATGTTTGTATATTGTGTTTCACCCAAATATATTTTCTGGACATCAGTGATCAGGTGAACCATCAGGAATTCTCTAAAGGCATTTGGAGTCCCTATCCAGAGAAAGAAACTTCACAGGCTCTTCCATCTGTTAACTAGGATTAGTTCAAGATAGTCCACCTTCTGAAAGACATGCCCTGACCTTCCTGAAGAGCTACATCAAGTTTTCATTAGCTTCATTCAAGTAGTAATAAATGGGTATTTTTCCTCTGTAGATCAATGCTCTCATACACTGATGATGGCTTGGGCACTACCAGAATAATTTAACATGTTACTGCTTTGCAGTGTTAAGAAATGAACCTGGTTTTTCCCAGCCATCACCATCTACCCAAGCTTCTTTTCATGTGGTAAGTAAATTGTATTTGAGTAGGCATAAATCACAACCCTGAAGGTTTCATATTACCAAAACATTACTAATACTTCTTACAGGTTGCATACTATGAAATATCTGTGAATTACCAAATGATGTATTTCTCACAGTAATCTCACATATATTGCAACATGTAATAATCTCTCACAAAATATAATAAGAGATTACTGCCGTCAGTCTCTGCCAGATTATCCTAAATGATCAAAATGATGCTATTACTGTCAGCATACTAAAAAAAAAAAGGGCTTCCTTCAATGTTCGTCCATTGTTTAATTTTTCGATCTTGCCTGTTTCTGACAGATTACCAGACCATTATTACCAAATAGACAGAGTCTATAATAATTTCTCCCAATGTCTGTGAAACCGAGGAAAATGTTCATTCATAAAAGACAAACTGTGCCTTCAAGCACAGCTTTGAGCAAAGGACAAGGCACCAAATGCTCCATCCCAAAACCAGCCATCAGAAATCTGTGATTCATATCTCCTATTCACAGCTCCTTGCAGTTTCCCTGTTTCTCTGGGGCAGTACTTTGCTGACCTTTTGATTAATGTCACGTCATTATAGGATTGGTTAGTCTCCTCTCCTCAGCACGTACAGGGTGCATTGGTGTCCAAATCCAAAGCACCATAGGTACACTCAGGTGATTTCTATGAGTAGTGCTAAGAGATAAGGACTACAATAGAGGCTGAATTGGCACTTGTTTCAATTTAACTGAAATATGAGAGTTTTGTGATTATTTTGGAGAAAAGTGACCTTGGCAATTAAATGCATATTTTAAATGCTGTTTCAATGTAAAATATCTATTCTCATATAGATCTTCTTCTCTGGCAACCTGTGCCAGAGCCTCAGCACCCTCACAGGGAGGAACTTCTGTTTAAGATCTCATCTCAGCCTTCCTCCTGCCAGGTTAAAGCCATTTCTACTCATCCTGTCCCTCCAGGCCCTTGTCCAGAGCTTCTCTCCAGCTTTCTTGCAGCCTCTTTAGGCACTGGAGCTGCTCTAAGGTCTCTCAGAGCCTTCTCTTCCCCAGGCTGAACCAGCCCAGCTCTCTCAGCCTGTCTCCAGAGCAGAGCTGCTCCAGCCCTCGCAGCATCTCCATGGCCTCCTCTGGATTTACTCCAACAGCTCTACATCCTTATGTTGCAGCCTTGGAACTAAATTTGCTGAATTACCTATTCAATCCTTATTGAAACTCTAAGTGGCACAGCATGTCGATGTTTTCAGGTATTTCCTTGCCACTAATAATATCTCTTTACTTAGAAACAGTAGGTTAAAAGAGTCTTGGACTACATCAGGCAAATTATTGCCAGCAGGCCGAGAGTGCCAATGCTTCCCCTCTGCTCAGCAATGGTGAGGCACATCGGGGGTTCTGGGTTCAGTGCTGGGCTTGCCAGCAGGACAGACATGTACAAACTTCATAAAATCCAGTGCAAGGTCACCAAAAAGATGGACAAGACTTTTCTCAGGGGTGTCCAGTGACAGTGGCAGGACATGAGAGGCAATGGTCACACACCGAAACACAAGAAATTATACTTAAGCATAAGAAATAACTTTTTTACTGTGACAGTGGTGAAACAATGGCACCAGTTGAGGTTGTGGAACCTCCTCTCTTTGGAAACAATTCAGCTGGACATGACCCTGGGCAACCAGTTCTGCCTGGTTCCAATAGAGCAAGGGCCTTGGACTAGATGTTCTTCAGAGGACCTTCCCAGTATCAACTGCTCTGTGATCTGGTGGCATCAGCAGGAGCCCAAAGCACTGACCATGCACCCTAGGCATTTGTTTCCTTTTGTCAGAAAAGAAAAACAGCACTCCTTTTGGCAATCCTCTGATGAAGAAACTGCCCATAACAATCTCCTGACTCAGACCCTACTGCTAATACCTCCTGTCATTAGCCTCAGAGGGTCACTGTATTGGCACGTACTTGTCAACCATGCTATCTTCAGCATTTCAGACTGTTTCTATGGGATTAGGAGTTCCTTGCTTTTCAGACAAGCGGAAGCTTTCCATGCCCTCTCTTTCTGCTGTTTTGTTACTTACTAGGAAACACGGTTGTCCAAAATCTTATCAGAAGCAGACTCTGCAAAACACAGACTCTAAAGTCTTGTGGCTTAATTTGCTGCAAAAATAAATATAATTGGCTGACTCTAGATCCTGCTAATGACCATCAACACCTTAACACCAACTGCTTAGACTGGAAAAAAATCATGCTAAGAGCTTTTCATATTAAGTGAAAAACACAGCGAGAATGATACAGGGGGAGGACGTATTCATTTTATTTATTTGTACATTTTCAAAAATTGTTATTTTCTACTGTTTAGTACTCAGATGGACATCCTTCTAAAAGGAAACTGCTTTCTAGTTACAAGTTTCATCTATTATGCCAGAATATATTCTTTTCAATGCAAGAAAATCAGAGAGGGACTCAGCTACAAAAGCAATAACCTATAAAATTGTTCTAAAACATACCTAGATGAATGAACATTCACATATTGCAGAAAATGATCTTTTTTGCTCCAGAAACTGCCATGTTGCAGAAGCTTCATCACCCCATATTTAGACAAAGTTCTCCAGTATGGGTCCCAAACTCCCAAAAAGTCCTGATTTTAACTGTACCCACACAGAAAGATGTTCAAAGTCAACTTACATCCCCAGATTGCCAGACCTTGGATTCTGCCTATGCATACTTCACTCTAAGAGCAATGACTTCAACCCATAAACCAGCATTTCAGACTGATTTTCATGTGTAACTGGAGCACATGGAAAGATGTTTCAACACTGTCTCTGCAAATGAGAATAATGTTTAGAACAGTCAGGACCTAAATAAAACATCTGAAATGTTGGCTTTTTCTGAGGCTGAGAAAATTCCACTGCATCTTCTACATTGTCAGATGACAATATAACCGTAGCAGCGAACATTTAGAGCAGTCTACATGGATAAAACCACATTTAAACCCTCTCCTATTTAAGCAGGGGAACTGGTGCAACTGAGAAAGCAAGAATGATGGTACCAGAGGAATGGGAACAAATATAAACATGTACCTTTCCAGTCAGGGTATTCATGCAAAAGAGAAGAGTTCATCTGTGATTTTTTCTTATGAGGTTTTCTATTCATCAGGTACTATTTCTTTTTTGTTCATTTATCACAAATACTCAGCTCTTCACAAAAATGGCAGGAAGAAACAAAACTTAAAGAAGGTGCTTTGAAAAAAAACAGCTTTCTAAACATTACAGCCTTTAACTCAGTGCCATCCAAGTCAGACATGAAACATCATACGGGTTTCTCCCCAGGTTATTCTCACGGCTGTGTAAGGGGCAGACTGGCAGTACTTCTCTTCAGAGGAACACATGTACTGCTTTCTCAGGATTCCCAAGAAAACATAAGGCGTCACAGCTGGGATTCGCCTACACCTTTGCTTGGAGCTCCGTGTATTCCCTGGCTCCACCACTGAGCAAAAACCAGGAAACGAGGAGGTAATTCACTGCATCCACAAAAGACAGTGACAGCATGTCTGCTAAACACTGGTGAGCTCTCAAAGAAGCGTTCTCTGCCTTCCTGTATAAGCATTTTATTCTATAGCTCTTTGGCAAATGTGCCAGGCTGGGAGAGAGTCAAGCCTAAAATATTAAATGCCTTGTAAATAGAAGAAATATCAATCTCTATGTACTCCCACTGATATACTGTGTGACATTGGATAAATCATTTGATATGTCCATGCTGCAGGTTTTTTTTGTCAAATGAGGAAAATACCATCAATCCAGTCATTTTAAAGTCCTTGCTAATTATTAGCACTGTATACTGTCTTTCTAAACAGAAATAATATCAATATTAGTCATTGTATTTTCATTGTCTTTTGTAGCCTGAGTGGAACTAGGAAATTTTACTCATACATAACAAAAACAAGAGGTGTGATTGTGTTTTCTAATGAAGAAGGTCACTGAATCTCGGTTTCATGAAAATGCTTTTAAAATTCACTTAGAAGATTTCAAAATTTGTGGGCAGAAACATGATCATCTCTCACTCACTCATGATGCTGATATGCAAAATTCCTTCAAAGCAAGGGAATGAGCGCCTTATCAGTCCTCTTCTCAGACTTGCCAGAGGGCAGATCAGGTCAGAGGTAGTCTGCCTCTGGAGCTCAAATGGTGTGGAAAGTGAAACGTTATTTAGAGTAACATTCAGGCTGCTTTAATTGAAGAGGGGGATGGGAGTCAGGGGGAAGAAATTCAAATTAAGGGCAATACAAGTGTCATCAGGACTTTGTATCTGTCTCTGCCCCAAGCACAAAAACACAGTTCTTGACTATCAGGCTTAAAAAATAAAAGAGATTCTCTTTCTAAAGGTAAGGCTTTCTCATCTGCAGCACAGACTCTAGAAGGCAGGAAATTGCAATAGTCTGTAAGGCAGCACATTAGGCTGTTGTAGGCTTACTTGCAATAGACTGGCACCCTAAACAAAGGTGGGTACAGGACCAATTCTAGCGGTCATTCACTTTTCTCCCACACATTTACACTGGCAACTAGGTTGTCTTTGTTCCTGCTCAACTGCTCGATTTAGTTCCCTTTATTGCCCAAATAAGGTTGTCAGGAAAACATATTTCTTCCCAGTAATTTTGCTTCTTACAAAACAAGCTGGTCATTTTTTGACCTGAATTAAAAATGCATATTTAAAGCAAAGCAGAGGGGTTTGGGATTTTTCTGGGCTTTTTTGTTGTTTTTGATGTTGTTTGGTTGATTTTCGGTTATTTGCATTTTTCATTGTTGTTTTTTTGTTTTGATTTTTTTTCTGAACAAAATATTCATACAACTTTGCACCTGAAACAATTTCAGCAAAATGTTTGTAGCATCTCTGTTCTACCCAGGTGTCCTTCCTTCTGAGAAAAATCACCTCTGAGGCTGGTGTAATCATGAAACCCAAATGATGCATTGACCACGACAGAGATAATCACTTTTTCTAGCAAGTCATAGCAGAGAAGCCAGAAAGAAGCACAAGCTTGTTGGTAAATGACGATTGTTGGTAATTAACTGCAGCCGTGTCCTGCTTTTCCCAGTCCTTTTCATATTACTGTGTTGCCCTGTCTTTGACAGTATATTCAACATAAAACCTGCTTTATGAGACCTCTTAAAGTGATGACCAGGATGATGTATGAAAGTTGCCTCCTAGCAAAAGTGTACCAGCCTAACTAAAAGGGACGTATTGGGTGATAATTTGAAGGCATCTGTTAAGACAGGAGCTGCGTAATAACTTACAGTGGTTACCTTAATGCCTAGGAATTCACTCATGGTTCACCATCCCTGCAGTAGCTGCTGTGCCAATGCAGAACAGAGAGGGAATTGCTGCCTGTTCATAGAGATTGAGGGAGAGCAAAGGGAAGGAAAGAAGGAGAGAACAGGCAGTTACATACTCATCATCATGGTGGAGATTAGATCCCATGAACCATCTAATTGATAACCTCTCTTGGAAACATACTTTTTCAATCAGAAAAAAAACCAACCCTGAGTTTAGGCAATTGTCATTACAAGTAACTGGAATCTGAATACAGCCCTATGTTAGAGGCACTTTGAAGAGGTCCTGGAAGAAGTGACAATATTTTTCAAAAGTGGGTTCATTTGTACTTGCCCTCTACACTGGAAGGCAATGAGTGGCTTTAAATGAGAAGTATTTTCCTTTGCAGGTGAAAAATTAAAGCAGAATTTCATAATTTGAAAATTTGTAAGCAGTGCCTGTTATCAATCAATGAAAAATCTGCAAGTCTATTTTTTAAACATATTTTTGGCTCACATTTCTAAATCACATATTGTTTGTATTTACATATTTTTCTACAGAATATTTTCAATATTCTGGAGCTTTATTTAATCATTGTCTTGTTTTTTTCCATTTGTTTCAAAGTGAGAACACACAGCAGGAGAACTATTATTTTTGTCCCTTTTAAATACTCTACATATCTTTTTTCTTTTTTTTCCGTCTCAGCCTAAGGAGTTGTATAATTCAAATAAATTCAACCTTTTCAGTTTGAAATGCTCTCTGTAGAATTATGCACTGTGTGTTTCTGGCTGTAGTCTTTCTTGCTAAAAGGGAACAGATAGGTGTAAATGATATTCACACCTCTTAATTAGAGTCATTAACAGTTCTCTGGGTTATCTTCCCGTGTAAGACCTTGGACTTCCTAAGGAGCAGCTAGAAAAGAAGCAGGAGTCCCTGCAAATTTTTGCTCACATAGTAATGTCAACGTGTGATTTTTGCATTTGTTGTTTTTTTGGTTTTTTTTTCAACATTTTTTTCCTGACAATATCTCTACCATAGAAAACATTTTATGAGCAAGAAGTGATTTTGTTGATACAGCTGCTTCAGTTGAGCTGATATAAGCAAGACCATCACTAGTGCTTTTTTCCTTGCAAACTCTATATGTATTAAGCAATATTCCTGGTGCAGTGACATGAGCTCCAGACTCATGTCTCATGTCACTACACATGTCTCATTACATTTAAAAACATTTCCTGAAACACTGATTCTTCTTGCATTACCTCATCCTCCTTTTCCCAGGACAATTCATCTTGGTTTCACCTTTGCTATCTGTTCTATGTGTTAAAGGGAAGAAGCTTCTCTGTATTTTGAATATATATGTATTTCATGACCAAACGGATTTTATATGAAATCCAGCTCAATAATTTAAGTGATTGATAGCGTGGCCACATGAGTGGACATATTCATGTTTCTTTTTCAGTGATGAAAGTTCTCCAAAGTTTTTTGTTTGTTCTTGTTTAGCATTGCACAGTCATTTTTGCAAGTAAGGAGAAAAAAAATCAATTATTTACCTTGTTTTGCAGAACAGACGCAAAACTGATGGAAGCAGTACTCTCGCAACAGCTTGATAAAATACACTAACAATTCATGAAAAATTCAGGTATAAGCCAAATATAGTTTATTCACAACTGAACCAATTTACACCGTTTAACTCTAGTGAACCTCAAAACGTCCTTTCATGGCTTCTTAAAACCATGTAACATCTCTGCATGCTTTTCTTGTATTTGCCCTTGCATGTGCCTGCCCAGACTTAACAGTTTAATTCTTCACCCTCCACCAACAGCCATTTGTGTTGTGTTCAGAAGTACAAATATAGCAAATGCCATACTCATGTTTTGCCTCTAAAATTCACTCTAAGCGGGAAAGGTCACTACCACAACAAAAATCATCACCACTTTAGCTCTACCTGGATAAGTAGGAGATTTGCTGATGAACCCAAACTACCTTTTGCTGCATTAGTTCTTACTGTTAGCTCAGTTTGAACCCATGAAAGCACTTAATTAAGGAAAGTGTTCGTGAAATTATAATACTGGCAACTGAAAATCAGTGAAACAGCCAGAAAAAATCACATGTACCTGTACAGGTGACAATACCTTTGCTATATTCCACAAACAGATCACACAAAGTCTTTCAATCTCTTCTATATCTGGATAAAACAACAGAAGATGCTAAATAAAATGATTGGTTAAGTGTTGCTTAGACAAAATTTGTGAGTGGAAAGTGACCTATCTGCTTTCTTTAAGTTTGGCAGACTGTGGGAAAATTCAAATCTCAGAGAGGCAAGAAATGGACAAAACAAAAACAACCTTTGTAGGTACAGATATTCTGTAGATAAAAATAATAAGAATGGCTTCTTAAAAGTGTAGAAACTGGCCATAACAAAAATATGCAGAGCTGGATTTGCAAATGAAGTTGACCTAAATGTTGAAAACCTCAAAGTTAAAAATAAGACAAGCAGCATAACATCTTAAGTCGAAAATCATCTCAGACCATTTTAGATAAATGCTGAACAAGTAACAGAATGTAACCTTGTATGCCAGAGGGTCTGAAACTTAATTCTGAGTCACACCTTCTCTCATCATCCATGAGTACCACTGGGCTCCAACTCCAAGTTAACTCTCTCTTCCTCAGAAAAATAGCATAAAAGGGAGTTATGGCATAGTCTTCTTTCCACTCTATGAATGAAAAGAATTGTCACATAAAAATTTCCCTGTAAATAGCTTGTAATACCAAATAACTAGATATTTAGAGTAAAAATTTTTTCAGACTATTTTTTATCTGTGCAATTTGATATAAACCCTACAGCTATAAATGGGGCAAAGAATTTGAATATGCGTCTTTGAAGTGAGTGCCCCATGTAGACCCCTATCACCTTGAGCTCTCTATCTAGTTTAATGCACAGATAACAACAGAGCCCCATTTAATTCCAAGAACAAAACCCTACCTATTGCCTCAGCTTTTATTGAGTTCTTTTTTAATTTTTGTACACAATAATTTTCAGAGCTTTTTTATTTTCTTCTTTCTTTTTCTCTCTCTTTTTCTTTTTTTCAATCTGAGGACATACTGTGCTATGAGGACCCTTGGAGCTGTACAAGCCAAATAGACCTTGCAGGGACATTTTATATGTTGCTTTGCATTTGGATAACCTGACTGTAATCCTTCAGTGTCTCAGAATTCACTACACTATCAATCACCTAAATTATTGAGCTGGATTTCATGTAAAACCCATTTGGTCATGGAATACATATATATTCAAAATATAGTGAAGCTTCTTCCTCCCAGCCCGTAGAACAGATAGCAAAGGTGAAGCCAAGATGAATTGTCCTGGCGAAAAGAGGCTGAGGTAATGCAAGGAGAATCAGTGTTTCAGGAAATATTTTTAAATAGAACTAAACAACACCCCCAAAAAAGAATTTTTGGTTTGCAATTTAAAGGCATATGAATCCTCATCATAAGGTAAATAATACATAACAATGATGATAGCACATCAATTGCATTAGTAATATCAAAATACTACAATGCAACTTGAAAAAATCATCAAAGAAATGTAAGACAAATAATTTAGTTTTTCAAAACAATAAATGTCACATGTACTTCTCCTGTTCACAGAATCACAGAATCATAAAATAGCTAGGGCTGGAAAGGACTTTATGATCATCTAGTTCCAACCCCCTGCCACGGGAAGTTCCAGTTTTTTTTCCATGATACTGGACACAATTGGCTTAAATGCACAAGAAATTAACTTTTGTTTTCTCAGAGTGGCTATGTAAATACTAAATTTGACTTCTTGCTGTCTGCCTATTTTCGCTTTTCTATATAAAAAAAAATGATGCAAAAAGATATTTTTATACTAGATTTAAAAAGGTTCAGCAATGTTCAGCTCCCAATAGTAAGCTATCTTTCTAAATGCGAGAGCAATTCTTCCTCCGATTTTGTTGTCTCCTATGAATTTTTAAAAAATGTAATTTATGCATGAGCAGAAGTGAGTAAAACCATTGTTTTCCCAGTGGAGTCATATTGTTAACATGAACCACATCTTTCCTGACCTTGCATAGCAATTGTAGGGGCTGCGCTCCATAATTGGTCCAAATACAAATACACTTGTAAATCAGGTGGTTTTCCTGAACCTTTGGAATAACACCAGTGCGTCTGGTTTTATTCAGTCCCAAGACTCAATTGTAACTGGCCAAAATATTACATGCCAGCTAAACCTATCAGACCTTTCACGCCTGAGCTTTCCACCCACATTCTCTTCTACACAAACTAAAGTTCTTCGCTGAAGCCAAAATCTTCCAATAGGCTTGTCATGAACTGCTGAATTTACTGTTCACATCTTTTTTACAATACAGATTAAGCGTAGATCCAGAGCTCTGCTTCAAAGGGGCCCTCCAACTGCCATATTTTCATCATAGCATGCATTCAAGATGCAAATATAATATCCATCTGGGCCTTTTATAGGCTTAATTTATCCCTGCTTATTTATCATAATTAAGTGCACCATATGATAGGAATCCTTGTGGTATCTCTACTGATCTGGAGTAGGGAGAGATCACTAACCCTACTTATGAAATCCAGCAATTAAATTACATGATATCACTCATCATAAAAAAACAAACCCTCTGCTAATAGCATAAATGTGTTGGACTAACCAGTTTTGTTCTAGCACATATGTAAAGTAAGGAAAAAAAATGACAGAACATCAAAGATGAGAGAGCCCTGCAGAAACTCCAAGGAAAGTTCCAAAGCCACTGGGTTTGAAAATATGGCACACTATGGATTAGTTCTGCAGTGATAGAGATATAACAAGGGACATGAGCTGCGTTAAGAACTCCATGCATGCGGGTTTGAAGAAGCTCTTCTGAAATCAATTTGATATGACTCCAATGAAGTTGCCTTAAGATATTGCAATCTGATTTGGGGCTGACTCACCTTCTCATCCTTCTCACAAAAATAGCAAAATACATGTACATATTTTTGGAAAGTGTATTTTTTTTTAATGAGTATCTTCCATAACCTCCTAAAGCAATATATAATTAAAATAAATATGACAATTAGTAAGATATATAGCTTAAGATATTGTGGACCCTGTGCTGAGAGTCCATAACAGGACACAATGCAAAACATCCTAGGCTAGGTCTAAGAGAGCTACTGTGTGACTGTGGCAAAGCAAAGTATTGTGCAGATACATTGAGTCACCTCCAAATCCATGTATACAAGTGTCCTGTCACAACAAGATGATAGAGACTGATGTAGATCCTCAGACTTCAGCTGGTGAGCCCTATATCATCCTCCCTTATAGTTACGACTTATGATATTTAGAGCTGGGTTTATTAAAACAAGCTAGAAGTAAATGCCTGTACTAAAGGAGGTATCTAGTAGTGACAAGGCACCTTAATCCCTTTGAAACCAGTATGAAATCTCTGCATACTAAGGGGGCATTACAAGACCTAGCCTAAAAAATAAAAAGGCCAAGAACATTCATATTTATGTTTGGAAGAGCCAAACGTAGTTTGTTCTTCCCAGACACAGCAGCCAATGAGTGATGCAGACTCCTTCTCAGAGCACTCTGGCTCTAAGAACCTTGTCCATATGTGAAGAAGTCATAGTGACACCATCCTCTTTTCTCATTTCCCTCTTTTGGTGGATCTCAAATCACTACTCCCTGTACCATATATGGAAGACCTTGAAACCCTCTTGTTGGGAATTCTCTTTATAGGAGAAGACAAAAAGTAAGGCATCATTAGAAAGGACAGCTCTGTCTTCTAATCTGTTTCCACCTCTCACATGCCCTTCACTTTTTTTTATCCAAAATATCCTTGCCGCAAAATAGTCAGCATCTGTCTACGCAGACTCTTCAGCCCCTCAGACATCTGGCAGTTCCCAGGTAGGTACCAAATTGAGAGATCATCCAGAATTGTGCCAACCCAGATATACTGGGGCTGAAATTTTCACTTTAAACAGAGAAGTCCACAGTGACATTAAGCAGCTATAAGCCACGTGCTTTTGCTTGTTTAAATGCAGTTAGTTGTCTAAAGTATTTCTCTATTTTCTATATGGGCCCCTGTGGGATTTCCTGAAGTGCCTGAGAATTTCATATACCTAATTCCCATTGAAATTTGGACCTTAGGAGTTGCTGGATTTCAATAAGACTTCCAGAAATCTTACCATGTCTTTAACAAACTTGTAAGTTTTAATGAAGAGTCATGCGATTTTGGAGTCTTCTTGTCTGGAAGCAAAGCTGGGCTGTAAATCGTTAACACCATTAATAGCTGCTCCTTTGCCTTTCATTCCTAAGTATGGTAGCAATTATCTGTTTTGCAAAGCATAATAAAATATGTGTCTTCATATTCAGATTATTCATGTAGCTACAATTCTAAGGTTATCATTGATGTTGTACAGGCAGCCACATATCCATAGTTAACTGGATTTCTTAGAGATCTTAATTACTAAGCCCAGGGACATAACTCTGATTTGGAAATCAGGGTGTCCTGCAAATTACCAGAAAAGATTAATCCAGGGCTGGACAAATGCTAGATCCTTGCTGAATTGCAGATCCTTAAAACTTAACCTGGTTTAAAATTCTTGACCAATGCTTCTTCTATGTGTTTGCTCAGCTCAGAAATGTTTCTTGTCTTTGTACTTTATGTTTGGGAATTAATGCACTTGCAACATTTGAAGTCAAAAAGTTCTAAAAACCATAAAAATTATTTTAGATAAGCTGTAGTTAATTACTGTGGCTAATAATTTTGTCACTTTTCTTGTTGCAGCAGAAAACTGACCCGACAAAAACAGCAGCTTAGACCAGCTGCTCCCTTCCAGGCACCAGAACCCTATAAGATGCATGCGTGACTCACAAGATCCTACATTTTCCCTGGTGGGTCTTCAAACATAAAGTAATGGTTTTACTCCACCCTGTGCCCCTGCTGTTCTATGTCACCCTAAACTTCATCTCTGTCTTTGCACTAGTTCAAATAGTATTATACCACGTTTGAAACATAGATTTGACATTTGGTCTTGCTAGAAACTTTTTTTTAGGAGTGCAAATAGTAAAATATTTATGAAACTCTTATGGCTTGAAAACTGCATGTGGGATTAAAATAGAAGCTAATAGAGAAAAGAAAAAGATCACAGCAGAGGTGGTTTCCAACATTAACTGTGAATTTACTTTGGCACCAGTAACTGGTTGAGTGTAGATTGTGTTCTCCACCAAAATTACAAGGAGTGACTGTTGAACTGTGCATGAAAGGGCAGCTAAGAAAATTGCATGGGAAGCTTGAGGCACGAGAGGTACAAACAACCTTCAAGAGGTGGCACAGCCTTTTCATAAAGGTTAGATGAAATCTCTATGCCTCTTTAGCACAACTGGAATTTGAATATTATAGCACACTTCAAAAACTGCAAACCTCCCTCAACCCTGAAGGTGAGGATGAAGTTTCTGTTGCTATAACTGTGCCATGATAAGCAAATTCCTCATAACCATTCAGACCAAATAAAGATAATTCTCCCAAGAAGAGGTTTCCTGCCAACAATTACGAAAGTCCTTTTCTGCTGGTGTTGTGAGCTGTCAAACAAATGCCAGCTGGGAACACAAGAGGCTGAGGAAGAGGGGGGAGGCGCAATAAAGCGTCAGAATTTGTAGCGTAGATCTGCTCTCCAGAACACGGTGTTAGGGAGCAGCTTCACAGTGGTGGCATATTCTACAAAAATATCTGCATTTCTTCATAGGTTCAAGAACCAGCACTAAACTGTGTAAAGCCTGATTAAGATGTGTCCTGCTCTAATAGAGTGCTTGACTAATTAGACTTTATTTGCCTATATGAGACAGGATTCAGTGGGGCAGGATTTCAGGTCATTTACTAGGTTCTTGAATTATTAATTCAGTTTACTGGCTGGTTTCTTCTTCAGGATGGGGTTGGTGTGAAGACAGGCGAGGGTTAGTTTTACAGCTGCTAAACCAAACTTTGGCTTTGTGAATCCTCCAGACTTTTTGCTGTCTTTTTTTATTATTATTATTTTCTAGCCATTTGTAAGAGACAGCAACACCACTTTCTCACCAAACTATGGCAATCTGTGATGGGGTACCATGTGGAGTTCCTATTCACTTTAACATCATGAAAATAGGCTTGTGAGAGGGCTGGATATGCTCAGGGTGGTTTCAAAAGAAAATTAAGTCATCTAAAATGTAAGTTCTCAGACATATTGAAAGGAAAAAATGGCTTCCAACAGTAAGCTTTTCAGGGCTGAAAAGGATAAACTAGTGCTGCCCGGTTTCAGCTTGAGTTAGTCTTGAGAACGTCTGACCTTAAACCAGCTAATTTGCCCCCAAGTTTATTTAGAAGCAAGCAGGAACACTTCATTCTTTTTTTTTTTTTTTTTTTTTTTTTTTTTACATTTAGCAAAACTTCTTTTCTATTTGCATGAAAGAAAGTCATATAAATTTTTCTACATTCTTTAGTTTTTATCCACCAAACTTTTATTTTTCTATTGCATTTGTCTTTTTTCCCATAGAATCATAGAATAGTTAGGGTTTGAAAGGACCTTAAGATCATTTAGTACCAAACCTCCTGCTATGAACAGGGACGCCTAACTCTAAACCATGACACCCAAGACTCTATCCAACCTGGCCTTGAGCATCACCAGGGATGGAGCATCCACAACATCCTTGGGCAAACCATTCCAGTGCCTCATCACCCCCACAATAAACAAGTTCTTCTTTATATTCAACTTAAACTTCCCCTGTTTAAATTTGAACTCTTTACCACTTGTCCTACCACTACAGTCCCTAATGAAGGTCCCTTGCTAGCATCTTTACAGGCCCCCTTCAGATACTAGAAGGTTGCTATGAGGTCTCCATGCAACCTTCTCTTCTCCAGGCTGAACAGCCCCAACTTTCTCATCGTATCTTCATACAGAGGGTGCTCCAGTCCCCTGATCATCCTCATGGCCCTCCTCTGGACTTGTTCCAACAGTTCTGTGCCCTTTTTATGTTGAGGACACCAGAACTGTACACAATATTCCAAGTAAGGTCTCACAAGAGCAGAGTAAAGGGACAAGATCACCTGCTTTGACCTGCTGGTCACACTCCTTTTGATGCAGCCCAGGACATGGTTGACTTTCTGGGCTGCGAGAAAACACAGAAACTGGGTCATGTTCATTTCTCATCAACCAGCACCCCAAATCCTTCTCTGCAGAGCTGCTCTGAATCTCTTCTTTGCCCAACCTATAGCTGCTCCTGGGATTGCTCCTAGCCAGATGTAGGGCCTTGCACTTGGCTTGTTTAAACTTCATAAGGTTGACATCAGCCTACCTCACAAGTGCGCCAAGGTCCCTTTGGATGGCATTCCTTCCCTCCAGCATATCAAAAAAGCCACAGAGTTCGGTGCCATCAGCAAACTTGCTGAGAGTGCATTCAATCCCACTGTCCATGTCACCGACAAAGATGTTGAACAAGATTAGTCCCACCAACATCTGAGGAACACCACTCATTACTGTTTTCCAACTGGTGTCCTATCACGCAATCTTTCTTCAGAAACCTGCAATCAGATGGAAATTAAATAAATAGACTTTTAAACAGGTTTTTGATTACAAAAAGGCAGACTTTTGACACAGAAATTTAACTAGCAGGACAAAAAAGCAAACTTCCTTACCAGTTGAACTGACTGTAGTGAACAATAGCACCTTGCTGTTGATGTGTTTCCATCAGATCATTTCATATTTGCTGTTTTCAAAGAAACCAACTGCACAATAACAGCCACTGACCTGTGATTCACCATCTCTGAAAACAGCATTTAATTGTAGTTCTACTCCTGCTTTGCTCCAACCAAGCATGAGAGAGAGCTTGCCCATCTTCCAAGGGTTCAGACCTCCAAAGAAGAGATGGGTAAGCCCTGTTCACATGCAGAGTACAAGCGGCATGTCTTAATTATAACGGACATGCCACACTGATGCTGAAAACTACCTCTATAGTAGACTCTGGTGCAGAAGACTTCATAAACACGGTGGTGTCATCCAGCAGACCCTGAGATGTATAGTTCAGCTGACACTGCTAAGAGAAGCCCAGGGAGTCTTTTTGTCCCTTATTAAAGAACACTGTAGACCTAAGGGAAAATAAAATCATTACTTTCAGAGGATTTCATTGTTTTCCCTTTGAAATCTAGAGTGCTTTTAGGTATCAGGGAGAAATTGCTCTCCACCTTCACCTTAAAGGTGTTTAGAGCTGAGAGGTCTCACTGCAGCTCATTTCTCTCATGGCGATGTTGCAGACTCTCTGTGTCAGAGAAAATCTCAGAAAGCCAAGATAGCTTTAAAAGACATAAGAATAGTAAATAGAATAACTTCATAACCCAGAGTATAACTCATCTGCTTTCTAAACGGCCTTTCACAGGAGCTGAAGTTCCCAAGAGAAAGGAAGAAACAGAGCATTAAAAAACTGGTGGATCGGTAAGTGTTATTACATGGGACAGGCAACTGGTCTTCAGGAGTTTTGGATGGTCGAGAAACACTACTGTAGTCTAACCACCAATTACTGATTCTTGTGAAGAATTCTGAAGTTTATTTGCTTTCATATTAACTTTTTCCCTGCAGGCAGGATAGATAAGATTTTTTTTTTTCCTGTATATTCTTCTCCCCTGCCGTCTTTCTATGCCCGCCTTCCTTTCACTGCAGAACCTCTCTGAAAGCAGTGTTGAGCAGCTCCTAGCAGCTTGCCTGCTCCCTGCTTCTTTTCCCACCCTGAGAAGCAAATTATGGGACATAACGAGGAGAAAGAAAACTAGTACCCCAGGTTCATCCTGTAGACCACTAGGTCTGCACAGCGGCCTTTGTTTTGAGCGTCAACAGATTTTGATTAAGGCACTGGAATAGAAATGAAAAAGTAAATAAATAGAATGCATCCAGAAAACTAGCATTAATTAACCCTTGCTCAATCCAATAAGATTTTGAAACCTGAGTGCTTTCTACATTATTTATAATTTATTTTAAAGTTATCTGAGACATTTTTCCATTACTATTTGAAGGTGGGAAAACTTCCACTTAAATTCCAGCAACCATCAGCCGAAACACTGGGATCAGAATTTTATCTCACATAAATGTACAAAGCTCCATCATGATTTTGTCTTCTTATCTTGCTTGCTAATCTTGATCTTACTTGTATTTCTAAAAAGGCATGAAAATATTTCTTTGCATAGAAGAAGGCCACGGGGTAGGATAAATTTTATTTCAGAGCTCTAATCTCCTGGCTACAATCTGTGATGGATGTGATGAATTTGTTGACAGAAGACCCTCTATGTTAAATCTCAGAACCTAATATAACTGGCAAGAGCTGAGAATTTCACAAGATTTGGTTCATCTGCTTTAAAGTTGTGGCTGCTTGAGTTAAGACTTGGTTTTGGTTGTGGGTTTTTTTGTCTTTCAAAGGCAAAAAAAAGAAAAAAAGATATCAGTCTTTCCCTCCCCCATATGTGCTAAGTATTGCGATATCCAACTTCTGACCTCAAGGAAGGATTCTTCAGTCTGAATATTATATGGCTAAGTTTTCAAGATGAGTAGACAAGGAGGCTTAGGTGCCATCAAATGAAATATATCACTCACAAAGAAATGTTACTGTGCAGCGACAGTCTTCTGTGACAGAAAACCCTCATCTTTCTGGTGTTTCAATACTTTACACCAGGATCCAGTAATATGCACTCTAAGATGGGCATCCTGCCTGTCCTGTCACTGCTGCTGCCAGGGCAGAAAACAGTTAAAAACTGTTCTGGATAGGAAAAAGTGAAAGTAGGACACTCCCCTAAGTGCCCAAACTATGTGTTTTGCATTTTAGTCTGTTGCAAGCACTGGGTAGAATTTCACAGGCATAATTTGACATGAGCAGAGCTACAATGATATTAAAGTGGCATATTTTTATTGTGCTTATTCATTTAAAGCATAAATAAAGAAAACTGAATATCCTCCTTGAGGTCATCTGTCTAGGCCTTTAAATCTGTTTTAAGGACATGATTTTTGCGTAATTTTAATCTGTCTGTTTTACTTTTTCTCTCTTGTCTCTAGATTACCATGGTGAATTTTCTATTGTTGCAAGATAAGTGGGTGTAAAAAAATCACAAATTATTAGTGTTCTGTTCATTTCTGTGCTGCTGAGGAAGGGTTTTTTTCTATGCATAGGACAGTCTGTTTTCCAGCTTGCACAAATGTTGCCTGATGGATGGTGTGGCTGAGAAAGGAAGGCTATGATCCAAATGGGTCAAGCAGACACCTTCTGCTGACAGAATTGTAGTTAGTTAAATAATCTATGTATGGCCTTTGAATGGGTTCATGAGTTCAGAAGTGGATCTGTAAAATGAACAGTGATAAACAAGAAACAAACATCAAGTCCAGAGCAAAAAATCGGTTCTACATATTGTTTGAAACCTCCCACAAGTGTCAATTTGTAATGAATAAAGTATTAAAAACGCTCTCAATTTCAAAATTGTTAATAATAAATTCATGCTGCCAGTAATATAAACATTTCCCTCTGTGGTACCACAGCTGCTTCACATGTTACTTGCCTGACTTCTCAGATAAGAAAAATAAGTAGCAAGGAACAAGTACTAATAGTAAAATGTCTGGTTGTCCCATTCTGGCTCTACTCAGTAGCGCAAAAATAAGAAAAAAGTATCATGAACTATTCAGACTGTAACATGGTAGGCATTCTTGTGACCTATAAAAGTAGTGCTTTTGTAGGGAAATCCTTATATTAGTATTTTAACAATAATTCCAATCCCTCTTGCATTCATAGGTGTGTTTTGTCCACTTGAAGTTATACAAGTGAACCTTCATAAGAGCCCCATCAAACTTCAGCGAGACTGAGGTGAAATCCCAAGGACCTTACATATGAAACAGAGTAAAAGATCATAATCTGTCCCATCATATATGAATTACCAGCTGCAATTATGGAGTTGTATAGCAAAGAAAAATGTATGCCTTTATAGGTGAGCAATCATGCGCTAGCAGGCTCAGAATGGCTGAAAGGCACTGACTGTTTTATGCTCTTCTAAAACAAAGCCAGTGTTCAATTACTGATATGCCAAAAAAAGAGGACAAACCCAAGACAATAGAAAAATCCACTCTAAATTATAAGTGGAAAAAAACCCAGAAAAAGATGGATGGCCATTTAATCATGGCACTGATTTTCAGAATTAGAGAAGAGCAGAAGTGGCTGACAGGTTTTTCACAAACTGGCTCAGCCTTTTGGGCACACAATGGAGGTTAATATGCTTTGAAAATCTGGCCAGCACTTTCATTATGGAAACTGCCCAGTTATAAGCACTTTTGTAAATGTGGGCCTTATTTAACAAAGTTAAGATTGCTGTTGATAATCAAGTTCTATTCTGGGCTGCCAAGAATTTAAAACTCTGATTACAGAACCTTTTTGCCATAATGGTAAATTATCAGAACAGGCCAATTTAGGGCCCACCAGCAAAACCACAGTTATTTCAGCTCATAGTTGCATTACTTTGTTTCTGCACTTTTTCTCAGGTCAGACCAAGAAGCAGCTGGATCACTCTTCCCAAAGGAGTGCTCCCTTCTGCTTCTCTGGGACTCAGAGGATCTCCCTGTCCTGTGACATGACATGCAGGTCTTCACATCAGGTGGTTTGACAGCATTTTGCTTACTTCTTTTGGGGGTTAGCATGAGCTTTGTTGGTGCAATATCCATATGGTGTGATGGAGAAGAAATCAGACTTCAAAGTCTTCCAGGAATAATAATAAAAGCAAGAACCAAGCTTTAATGAATGCTTAAGATTTTGAGGGCACTGGTTGCTGTGTCTGTTGCAACCTAATATGGCCATGTTAACTCTCTTCTTGTTTGTACCTGATTATTGCGTTGCCTCTGCTCAATGTGATAACCACAGTGATAGCCACATTTAAAAGGCTACTTCAACAAGCCTTCACAAATAAACTATGAATACCTTGACAGTTCCTTCAAAGTCATTCAATGTGGGCTCAGCCCTGAAAAATTGCACTTTTAAGTCAAAGTCCTTTACAGTAAATGGATAGATTTCTGTTGCTTTTGATATGTGGGAAGAGATTACCTCTTCCTTTTAAAGGACAATGACATTATTCAATTGGAATTCATTAAAATGCTGAGAAATTATTTGATGAAAACTTCGATTTATAATAATCAGATTTTGTTCTAAAATTTGTAAGAAATTCCAAACAACATGTGATCGCTATAGTTTGCGCTTCTGCCATTGGCTGGATATTAAAAACAGATAATAGGGCATGAGATTCATGCATTAGCTAAAAGCATAATAGAAGTTTTATGACAAGAATGCAGCCATGATTAGAAGAATAAAGCAAACCCCTAAAAAGCTAACAGAAAAAGTGAAAAGTTGGCTTCCAGTAGAAGAACTATGAGTTTTTTATTATGCGGATTTACCACATGCATTTCCACATCTGGCCTCTTAAAGGACTGTGAGTTCCCTGCTTATTATTTTAATCACTAACACACACAAGAAAAATACTAAATCTGAATGTGCTAGCCCCAGAGAAAAGTGATAAGTGAAAGCTAAACTGGAAAAAAAAAAAAAAGCATATCTTCTCTGTCTTTGATTGGAGCTATGTTTTAAATAATGTAAGGCTGAAAGTCCAGTGTCAGCAAAGGAAGAGAAATTTGTAGGCTAAGCCTGCAGTGTTATTTATTCACTATTAGGAATTCAGTGCACTGGCTTGCTGCCTGGCAGGCTTTTCTGCTTGTGGTGTAAGCGGTGTCATTTCAGCAACACAACTTCTTGAAAACTAAACAAAACAAAACCCCCAGTGTTTTCCAGCAAAATTTACATTTTAACATTTTAAATATAATTGAGAACACTCTGGGGATACACTTTTATGAAGCATGCTCTGGAATGTTTGTGCTGAGGCAGTGACAGATCTTCAACAAAGATTTTCGTGACTGACACCAAAAGGTGTTTTGGAATCAGATTTTCTTTCTTTTGCCATTTTTTCTTACCAAATCTCATGATACTAATGCAGTTTCCACAGAACTTTCTTCATGTCAGGTTATGTGTGGAAGATTTTTTTCTAGAAATGAAATGTAATTTAGAATGTCAGCATGCTTAGGGGGTGGACCCCATTTTTCATATGAAATTCTTGTCCTTAAAACCAACTATTTTAACAGCCATCTATTATAATTTAAAAGCAAGCAAAAATCTTATCTATCTAAACTGAATTCTACTCTTTTGGTTGTTTTTTGACATTTCAAAAAGGAGTGTGTTTTTCCAACTAATGCTAAAAACACACAAAAGGCAAAATCAGAATTCATAAACCCAATAATAATAAATCATCAGAGCCTTCCTTCCAAATAGAATAACTTAAGTAACCGATTTTCTATCAGATTTCTTATTGCTTTGTGGGTATCTTTGTGGAATTGTTAATCATTTTATTTCATTATTTGCTCCGCATTTATTTCTATGAAGATTTCTTAACATGATGAAAATCCTATTTCTTGATCTATAATCGAATCTTACTGAGGGCAGCTTTTAGGTCTTCATAACTGAAAATATTGCACATCTTTCCAAGTTGACTATAATACAAGGAGGGTTACTAAACTAACCTAATTAAAGCAAGCAGATCTGCAAGTTGAGATGATTGTTGCTGCAGTCTCTGAGAGCTGGGATCAAAAATGATGGATTGCAGGCCACAGCACTGATAATCCAAGAGGCAGCAGGATCCCCTCCTGGATTAGTTTGAATTGGCTTACCTAAAGGTTTTGTGGTGCAAATTGGAGGCTCTGGGCATAGTAACATTCAGAATATATTACATTCTTCTATCTAGTAGTAACTGGAAGGCTCTCAACTGTGATGTTCCAGCCTCGTTAATAAGCCCTGTGTTGTACATCTGTGTCTGATACGAAGCTGCCATGCCTTGTCACCAATTACAGGCTCTGCAAAGACCCATCTCATTATAGTACTTATATTGCTTGTTCCTGAAGGTGATACTTGGTGTGGCATGTCTTCATCTTGCCAATAGGAAAATCACCCTTGAAGTGAAGAGATGTCAGTCACAAGGTACAAAGAAGTGGCAAAAAAGATTTTATGATATGCTGCCTGGAATATTAATCATACCACTGCAGAGTGTGCAAAACCAGGCATGTATAAAGAAACAAGGGAAGAAAGATTTCTGAGCAGCCCAACCAGCTCCTTGACAGACACAGAGCTGGGCAAAGATCTTGATGGTGAGGCACTAGTCAGAATAAGAATGTGGCCGTTTGGTGTGATTTGATGATTAAAGATAAAACCCCAACTGCCATTCCTCCACAACTCTTCTGCACTCCCCAGAGCAACAAGAAAATGCAGCCTCATTCCTGCAGATGTTACACTTGCATGTCCTCATTTATATCTCTAATTGCAAAACCAATGTCAATCAGAAACATCTAGGGATGCATTCAAAAGGCTGCAGTGACATATGATGATCCACAAAACATTGTCTGCTTTCTCTTACATTAATATCTCCTATGTACTAATTTGATCTCCCAAGTGACAAGAGTAAGGCAAAAAATTTGACATGTTCAGTGAACATACAGGTACTGAATTTGATCTTCTATAGTACAGTAGAGTTTATGCTGGGTTTTTTTTCCAGTATTATTTTTTTCTCTCAGTTTACCAACAGGTTTAATTCGATAGCCCTGAGCTGTAGGTATGACTTCCACTGTCTGCATATGCTGTCTCAGGCAGTATAAAATCCATGCACATGAGTGGTGTTTAAAGACAGGCCAAAATTTGCAGGGGGTTCATTGAAAGTATTGTTGAAAACCTCCACCATTTTCTTCTTTGCATAAAACCTGATAAAAGCGCAAGGATGGTTAACAAGATAGAAAGAGACATTTAAAGCACCTTTATTTTACTGTTAATATGGTTAAACATTTAAACTTTTAAGAAAAGAGAAATCAGTGTTTATTTTTGGCTACAATCTGTCCTGATGGTAGTTCAGTTTAGTGCTCAAGAATATTTTTCTCTGTATACTCAGCAGTTGAGTTTAGAGTTAGAGAATATTTTCCTCTATATTCTTGGGAATATATATATTTTTTTCTCTGCATGCCATTTTTTCTACCACTTTCAAGGGAGGAGTATTTGCTTTTAAGCAAAGAATACATCCTTATGCAATTTTCAGATGTTATTTAAATAACAAAAGACAAATAAAGAAGTGGCTATCTCAATGTCAACTCAAAAAAAAAAAAAAAAAAAAAAGTGTCCTAAAGTCCTTGATTCCTTGATTTTTTCTCTTGTTTTAATACCTGTATATACATTTATGGGAAATGCAAGAGAAAACAGTAAAATGCCTCCCTAAAGAAAAAAATGAAAATAATACCATTAAACCACAGAAAACTAAAGCACCTAATAGCAACATAAATTTGTCTGTCTAGCTGGCAGTTTCCAAACCATAACATTGTGAAACAGGAAATACAAGTTCATCCACTGGAAAAAAGCTGCCGACTGCATTATCTTAAAAATCCTTTTTGAAAGGTGCCTTTCATCACAATGTCTAAGCAGCTTTGTATCTAAATGCTGTTATCCCTTGAATCCAAAATTCTTTATTAAAATGTCAGCAAGCAAGACAAAATTTTACATTTAATTTACAGAGAAAGGAAAATAAATAAATAAATAAAGAATAAGCAATCATTATTGTCTGTAGTTAACAAAGCAGAAACTGCAACATAGTAAATTTCCTGAGACTTTCCAGGTGCTTAAGTATAAGGTAGGGTATTTTTACAAATGTTACTTCAGTTACATATTGCCAACTGCCCTTTGCAACTGTTATTCTGCAAAATAAGTCTTCACGTAACTAGCAGACTGTCTGAAAGCACGCATTATACATATATTGCTGTGGCATTTTGAGGCAGCTCCCAAGAAACACGGCAAGAGTACTGGCTCTCTGCTTTCCCCAACCTGATGCTCCTCTGCTTCTAGCATTGTTAAGGAGAGAGCAGCAGGAAATTGGAGAGTGAGACTTGTGGGAGATGTGAAGCTTGGACATTGAAACACCCACGTGCAGGGAGCACCGTTGATTATGTTCTTCACTGTAAAATATATGCCATAGAGGTCCTGAGTGAGCTGTTTATCTCATAGCCCTATTAAATTCAGGGTACCAGAGCATCCAGAAGTCGATTTAAAATTTTTCATGCTCTAAATACATGTACATAATGTTCAGTCTTCTACAGAATGGCTCTTTGGGGTTCTTTTTAGCATATATGTAGCACAATATCTGAATGAATAAGTGGTATTTTCCCTATTCAACTTGCCAAAGACCACAAAGAGAAATTCAGTGGCAGGGAAAATACTGAGCATCAGGAAAGTGATGAGATAAAACACTATTTAATGTATCTTTCCCATCTGCTTTTAGTACAAGCAGAAAATCAACCATGGAGTTATTATCTTGAATTAGAAGTGAAAAGCATCCAACAGTGGAGAGCGGTTCCTTTGGGGAAGTCAAACAATCAGAGAAGAGACGATGGTGGGAGCACATGGTCTTCTGCTCCTGGTGACACCGAAGGAAAAGTGACAGTGAGATGGGGACTCCTTCTCAAACAGTGGCAGAAAAAACAAGCTCATTTTGATGTCACCTGCAGGACTTGGATGTTTTATGGTTACATGGAGGTTTATTGATCTTACAGCTTCATGCATGCTTACCACCAGCATTGATCAGGTCATTTGACCTGTGTTACGGATGGGAGCAAAATGCCACCTTAATCATTCTGTGTGTTGTTGCTTCAGAAACTAGTCCTTAATCAGACTTGTCTAGTTGGCCAGCATGATTTTTGACAGACCTTTCAAAAAATACTTATTTTAAAAAAATACTTGGGGTCAATAGGAATTATCTGTCTGCTTTTTGCTTTGTTTTGCTGTTTTGGGTATTTTTTGGTGAACATTTCATTATGGCTGTCATTGTTTCAGCCTATGTTAAATGTTGTATTGAAAGGAATATTTAAAAGAATCATTTAGAAATGAAAAATCAAAATGTTCGTTTGTGCAACTGCCAAGCTAGAACAATTCATTATCACAACTTTCTGTTTCAGTGTTATTTTACCCCAAATATAATTGGAATTGACACTTTTTAAAGTGTTTCAACACAGTGGAAACAGCATCCCTCACCAAGAAAATACTTGAGAAAATTACTAGAAATAATTATGGCCAGTTGTACTATGAACGCTGAGCATCATTGGACATTGCTCAGGAAGACTCAATGACCACAGATTGACAGATAGCTCTCCTAAGGTCTTCAAAGTGTAATTTATAGACTCAAATTTGCATTGAATTGTTCAAAAGGGTGGATTTTAAGCTGAAAAAAACCCCAAAGAATTCACAAAAAAAACCCACTGTTATCTTTCCCATTCATCTCCCTATGCACTACAGCTAAGTATTTGGTCTAGACAAAATATGAACAAACATTTGTTAACATGATTAACATCAGAAGAGATACAAACTCAGTTTCTTAACTCTTCCATTGTTCATTTGTTAGGCTACTGGTATGTCTAATTCCTAAACAAATAAGTGATAGTTTTGCCAAAAACAACACATCAATTAATTTAGGACAGAGCATAACACTCCCATGATGCCTTCAGAGACAAAAAAAAAAGTGTCATCAGATCAGATTCAGGGTGTTTTGGGTTTGTTTTTTTTTTTATATAATTTAATTTCAGGTTCATTGCGTATTTCTAAACCAGAACCTTTCCCAAGAATAAAAGAGTGCATACAAAAAGCGAAACAAAGAATCATACAATGCCGCCTGGTGATAAATTGGCTGATTCCTATCTTGTTCATCTTGCATGGGAAGCAAATTACAAATACTTGTCGGCTCTGGTCATTGATAGCTACGGTCCTCCTCGCATTCACCAGTATTTGGGGAGGTAGTGGCAGCCCACCACCTCTGTGACACTGTCAGTACTTGTTCTGCTTGTATGGAGCAGATGTATGCATGGATCTAAATGTTCTCATCATTGGTGCATATTGCTTTTCATCTGCTAGCACAACAGGTGTTGGGATAAAGCGGCATCATAGTAGTATTTATGGTATTCTCTGCTTTTTAACACTACTTAGACTTTTTCTGCATCAGGGAAGAGACTGTTTCAGGGTAGAACACAGTGAATTAAGAACCTAAAGAACTTAACACTGGGGACAAAAACTCTATGAACCAAAAAACCATCTACCAGGCAGGTAAAAATTTTAAACAATCCCAGTACAAATCTCATGGATATTCTCTGCCCAACAAACACTTAAGTATATATCTCACTTCATAAGATCAGTTTCACTGACTTCAATCAGAGCTGTCCCACTTCTGCGTTTTGAGCAAAGGTTTAAGGCTCCAATCAAGTCTCATGCATGTAAACTAGGACATCGTCCAGACAACACAAGCAAATATCCCTTCCCTTTATTCTAAACAATTACAGGCACTGACCACACTCATGATTTTCTTCGGCAAAATAAACTTCTCATTACTTTACAAGTAATACACAATATTCAGAAGTATTGTCATCATAGCTGGTTTTGTTGCAGTAGAGCCATTCGTGTAATGATGATACTGCTTATCATCACTGATTACTTGAACATATTCCCAGGAATTTGTATTAATTGCTGCATATAAGGGCATATCCGTAGAATATCAGGTAGTCCTGAACAATGTTGATTGTTAAATTTGGTAATATTGTGATGAATGGAAAAAGACTACCAAAAAAAAAAATTAACAACAGGAAGATAAATTTGGCACACTCTGGTGTGCCTTTCTGTTCAAGAACAGTATTTTCAGAGCACTCCAGAGAATGATGGAGCACTGAAGAAAGGGAAATAAAATGATGGAAAGCTTCTTTCCACTAGTGTCTTTCATACAGAGGCTCTAAAAGAATGGAATACACTTTACAGGATGCAATACCAATTCAAGTAGGTTATTGTTAAGTCTCTTCTAGCATTTCCAATATTGTTAAGTTTATAATTTCAAGTGAAACATCCCCTCAGGGCTCTACTGGAAAACTAAAGCACCTCAGCTTTGGAAGATTCCCTCCTCTGAAAGCTTAAACAGAATGGGTACAGCTGCATTTATGTTATAAATAAACCCAACTTTTATTTTCAAACTACTTTATTGAAATATTTTTTCCACAGTTGTATTAATTATTTTGTTATGTTCACAAATGGAGAGCTCTGACACCTTAAAAATCCTAAATTAATTGCACGAAACTCCAGATGACATTATGGCCAAATAAATAAGACAAATTACACCGCCTTACACTATCAAAGACAAAGAAAACTCAAAGGATTAAAGGGCACATATTCTTGCCAGTAAGGAATTGCCAGGAAAGATCTTATTTTATGACAGGAATTAGAAAATCTTTCAATTGATACATCAATATTTCCATAGAAAGGTCCGAGGTAGCACAATTGTCCCTTAAACTTGCCTTGGAGGAAACAGACTTAGTGCTTCACAACTTCATAAACACTGAGGTGAAATAGCTTGCTAAAATCAAAGCAAAATTTCTCTTGTCTACCAGCAGGGTTTTGTGGAGTATCTAACAAACCCTTTATGTGGGTGCCCAACCAGACTGTACCTACAGCCAAGTTAGAATGACTTCACTCTTCCTTTCCACTTCCTACATACTTATTTCCAGTCAAAGCAAACTAAAACGTGGGCAGAAAGGAATGACAGTGTTCTTTAATGGGTCCTTAAGACTGTATGACAGAGCACCCACAGTTTGTGCGCAGAGAGGTCACATCAGTGAAACTTTTGGAACAGATAAATTTTGCCCTTTTTGAAGGAGAATTTTGACAAATTTGCCTTTTCCACATGCTTAATTGTAATGGCAATCAGACCGTAGGCCCTTCCAACATCCACCTGACTGCAAAGAAACCTTTGTAAAGGCCACTATCATAACTGAAAGGTCTCATCATGTTGCCTGACTCTGCAGTGGATTTTCCTCGTGGTGGAGAAGAAAACACTTCCTATTGAACTCCCTCCATCAACTGGTCTCAGCATCTTGTAATTTCATCCACACTGTTGACACATAAGTAAAGCAAGAGCAACTTGGATATCTGAAAGCAACACTGCTGGAAAATGCTGACTTGAAGAAACTGAAGTTTTTTGAACAAAGAGTGGTCAGATGCATTGAGTTCATTGTCATTCATTAAGTCCATCCCCTGCTGCCATATTACAGTCCCATTAAATCCTTAGAACCAGCGCTCTGTAACTTACAAGGAGTATTTTTGACCTGTCCATGTGTAATTGGAAGTCTCTTTCAGACCTTCACTGCTCTGATAGTTAGGCACCATCTGCCACTAAAATCAATTAGCAGTACACTTACATCTGCTTACATATGTGCCAAAATTTTCTTTTGGCTTCCACAGGTGTGCTCTGCCTCCTGACCTTACTCTACTCATATCTGTGGAGACTAATCAAGCCCTCTTCTCAGGTTCCCTACCAAAGCATTGGCTTGCTCCGTGATAAAGTGCTTATTTGAATAAAGTAATTCTAAAAGTTAATAGATTCTGGACTCCTTTCAACCCACCAAACCCTCAATATTGAAGATTGATGGCTTTTATGCTCTTCCTAACAGCCTGCCTGAAAGGAAGCTCTGCAGTTATGGTTCCTGAATCCTGAGGACATTCACCAGGTTTCCAGTGTTTCCCAGGTCCCAGACTCTTCAGTGCCTTGCCAGGTCAGTCTGTGGGAAGCCACAGAACCCAGTGAGCCTAAGAAACATATTTCCTTTCAAAAACACCAAATGGTGTCTACTGTACCCAAAAGGGTATACTGTGGAATTTTAACTTGGGGGAAAAGAAAGTTTTACATTTGACTTTACTTCAAGTACTTCAAGGTGAAGCTTTATTTAAAAAAAAAAAAAAAAAAGAATTTTTCTGACATTGCAACGCAGCATTCCTTCAAACATAAGGCTGCTTACAGATCTTTAGTTTAAACTAATTGTTTGCTAGACATAAAGACCTAAACTAAATGAGGTATTCTGACATGATTAATGGACTATATTTCCTGTATGAAAAAAAACCCACTAAATATGCAATTTGAACTGCAGAGAAGTAGAATTTTTCTCTCATCATGTAGACAGTGAAATTTAAAATCATTTAAAATTCCTTAAAGGCCTATTCAATTTCTCTTCTTTATGTCTTGAGCAAAACCATATTTCTTGTTTAGCAATTTCTAAAAATAAGGTTAGAAATCAAAGAAGTCTGATATCTATTGGAAAATATGCCTATACATTAAGTTAAGGAGGTGCAAGGTTTGGAAAATCATGGATAATTTATCCCCTGGTTCATTCTGAATTAATTCTTGTTTTCCTATGATTCCCTATAAGCAATCAAAAATTAAGTTACAGTGTTTGTTTGCAATTACAGAATTAACAGTTTCAGGCTTCATGGATGCTGAATTTGAATCACTGGGAAAAGAAATCCAGAGGATGTGTCATATCTATGTTTTAATGAGAGCACATGGGCTTCCTCCAACGAGGGAAATCTCTTGAGTACCACTTCTTCAGGAGTTTGTCAATGCTGAATATTTCTTAGACTGAGAAGGAGCCTTGCACAGAGGAGAAGGAGGACTGGTTCTGTCCTTGCCCCTGAGGAGGAAAAACAGTGAAGAGAACAGGAAACAAATCATCAGGTTTGTCTCTTCCAGTCCCATTAGAGGAATGAAATAATTACTTTTTAATTCCACAAAGACCAGGAGTCTTCTCAGAACCCCATGATTCACCATGCCAAATAAATCAAGTTATACAAAAACAAGCTCCATATTGAAAAGGAAGATATAAGGTTTGATACTGAGCATGGAAACCCCATCTTGGATCACCCCCCATCTCCTGGAGGTATCAGTACAGTACTCTTGTCCTAGACATTTCTAACTGTTCAACCTGCAGCTACCTGTTGGGCATGCCTTCCAGTGTCTTCAAAACCAGCAAACAGCCAGCCAAGAAAAGTCACTCTGAAGGAAGCAGAAATACACTTTAAGCATTTAGAAAAGTGAGCCTTTCACTAGACATCCAATTACATTGTAGGGAGGTTTGCTTATAGCTTGTACCTTCTGATCCTCCCTCAGTTCTCCTCTGGATTAATATCCTCAGCAGCATTCCCTTGCTTAGTGTTGCCTACTTTAATGCATCAGCAGCAAAGACATCCAACAGCATCTGCAAATAAAAGTGGTTATAGAATCATAGAATCATAGAATAGTTAGGGTTGGAAAGTACTTTAAGATCACCTAGTTCCAGCTCCCCCTGACACACACAGGGACACATGCCACTAAACCATGCCACCAAAGGCTCTGTCTAACCTGGCCTTAAACACCGCCAGCAATGGAGCATTCACAGCGTCCCTGGGCAACCCATTCCAGTGCCTCAATACCCTTACAGTAAAGAACTTCCTCCTTATATCCAATCTAAACTTACCCTGTTAAGTTTGAACCCATTATCCTTTGTCCTATCACTACAGTCCCTAATGAAGAGTCCCTCCCCAGCATCCCTATAGGCCCCCTTCAGATTTTGGAAGGATGCTATGATGTCTCCATGCAGCCTTCTCTTCTCCAGGCTGAGCAGCCCAAACTTTCCCAGCCTATCTTCATATGAGAGGTCCTCCAGTGCCCTCATCATCCCTGCGGCCCTCCTCTGGACCTGTTTCAACAGTTCCATGTCCTTTTCACATTGAGGACCCCAGAACTGCACACAATACTCCAAGTGAGGTCTTAGGAAAGAAGAGTAGAGGGGCAGAATCACCTCCTTCAACTTGCTGGTCACACTCTTTTTGATGCAACCCAGGATGTGGTTGGCTTTCTGGACTGCAAGAGCACACTACAGGCTCGTGTTCATTTTTCCATCGACCAATACCCCCAAGTCTTTCTCTGCAGGGCTGCTCTGAATCTCTTCTCTGCTCAACCTGTAACTGTGCCTGGGATTGCTCCGACCCATGTGTTCTTGTGTTAAGAGCTAAATTATAAGTCTTTTTAGTGGTGAACCTTCCTTTTTCATAGAATCATCATAGAATCATAGAAGGTTTTGGGCTGAAGGGGCAGGGACACTTTTCACTAGACCAGATTGCTCCAAGCCCCATCCAACCTCGCTTTGAACAGTGCCAGGAATGGGGCAGCCACAACTTCAGCATGTTTCTACCTAAGCTAGGCATAATGTCCTGCAAGCACACATTCTCTCCAGCATCTTTATAATAACACAAAGAGAAGCAAGAGCTTTATATGGTCCTTATGTGTACTCACCTATATATATGTATGTGCATATCTAAAAACACAAACCTTTCAGTCCAAACAGATATAAAAAGGGTGTTGTAATGACAAGAAATGGTGATTGAATGACAAACACCTGTATAAACCAGAAACAATATTTCAAAAGAAAACGGTGAGGCTGATGCTGATGTCTTGACATTTGGAAATGCTTTTCCCCCTTCCACTGTTTTAAACTACTGTTGGTAGTTTTGTACTACCTGTCATTGCTTCCTGAGATTTCTCTATTGCTACGTAATTTAATTATTCCAGCTGATGTGTCAAGAAGTTAAATGTATTATTAGTTAAAAGTAGATAGCAGTTTACTTTGAAATAGGTTTAGGGTTTTTTAACTATTAAACAAGGAGAATAAAATTAAAATGGTTGTTCCATTTTAAATAGTCATATTTCTTCAGGTCTATTCAGAAAGATGTCCAAGTACTCATCAACTTATCAGTAATGCTCACAGACATACAGCTGAAAGCTGTGAAGTGCATGTTCTTGAATAAAGGTAAACAGAAAAATACGTAACTCCACTTCTCTGACTTGAAGCCTAAATGGTAACTTTACATGCAAATGCAAAGTACACTCACAAAAAAACTTTCCAATTAAAGTGCAGTAGTGCAAAGGATACCATTTTAAGAGTGTGCTAAGGCAAATATTAGTGCTATAAAGGTTTTTCAGACTTGTTTGATGAAACTACTCCATGAGATTTCTTAAAAAAGTGACTCCAGGGGTTATACTTAAGAGTGGTGCGTAGTGACTTAATGATTTACAGTAATGGGACTCGTGTGGCTAAATCAGTATTCACCATTCTGAAAATGTACCCTTATGACCTTGCTTGGTTGATCTCCTCCAAGGTTGTGTCTGCCCTAATCCACCTGTTCCACCATGTAGAAGATTAGAAACTATTCTAAGCTGCAGTAGGACTCCTGTTGTGCCATGAAATCACATCAGCCCATGCACTGAAGCTAATATTTAATTCTTAAAAAAAAAAATTTTGAGTAAGTCTATGAACTTCTCAGGAAGTGAAATTGCTCTCATCTTGTGAGAGAAGAATCCATTCCTATCAAAAGAAGAAAAGGAAAATAGGGAAAGGGTCTTTTTTTTTTTTTTTTTTTTTTTCTGTCAGGAAAAAACTGTTTCTACTGCTGAAGTTCTGCCTGTGCAGAATGAAGTAAATCCTTCATCCATTTTTTGTCATGTTGATCCAGTGGAAGAGTTCATTTGATCTTCCAGCATAAGATGGATACTTTTTCAGGAGCGGGCCAAGAGGAAATGTTCATTCCAGACTAAGGGGTGCTTATACCTATAAGCACTCTATAACACTAAGTGCTGCTATAATGTATGTTATGATTGTGCTGCATAGGGATGCATACAGCTTCCTGAGGAACACTCCTGCTCCTGTGCAAAGGTCCTTCCTGTTTCAGGTTAGAAATTCAAGTTTAGTGGGGGCTGCAGATGATTCCCCCGCACCATCTCAAATACCACAGCCTGGAAAAGGGCATCCACATAGCTTCACACAACGGGCTGCAGCTGTGTACCTCTCTCCATACACTTTCTTCAGACTTGGGCTCCACATGCCCTGATTTATGCTGCTTTTGAAACAGTTTAAGGTACTCTAATAAAAGCTACTCTTGTTTCAGAAGGGTAAAAGTTTTCATACAGAAGCATGTGCAAGTAAGAATATAATGTTAATTACACAGACATTATTTGTTATAAGAGGAAGTTGTAAGTGCATCCTGTTGTTTAAACATACCCTGCACCCAGCACTAACACCTTGACAGTTTCTCCTTCACCTTCCTTCTCACATCCTCTGTATGACTTTCTGCAGATGAAAGTAGCATGGTTTAAATTTTTATCTGACCCTTGCTTTAAGTCTACAGTCTCTTATCACATCAAAAATCATGGAAGTTAATGAACCGGTTTGGATCTGACAAAATGCGTTAAGTATACTCATACTGGATGTTTCCCAGACCAAATCTCAATAAACTAAGTTATTGACACCTTTCACCTGGGACACCCTTCCGTATCGAAGTAGCAGAAGTGAAGCAGAGAACACTTTTAATTTCTATTTGTAATCTTCAGTATTTGGTACTAAAGTTGTCGTTGCAAGCTGTAAGCACTCCATAGGCCAGGTATATATGAAACACTAAGAGCATATTTATGTGCACCTAAACCAGCACAACAGCTCTGTAGAAGCTTTTCATGCTTCTAGCAGAGAGGCTGCACTGCTGGAAATAACACTTCCACCTAGTTCCTGACAGCAGAGTATCAGGTGCAAAAAGCAGAGAGGAGGCTGAAGAGCTGAGGAAGAAATTGCTTTGACAACAAAAAACAAAGTGGCTATGCGATGCAGCATCCACTGAAGTTCAAAAATAGCAATATTGACAGAAGTCTGATAAGGCAGACTCAGTCTTCACTCTGAAGAGGTCATGTATCCTGATCTGCATCCAAAATATGATCTGGCTATCCAGCAGTTGTAACGCATGATCTTTAATGACTACTGACCTCCATCAATATACCAAAATATGATTACATTCTGTGCATGCTGGATGCAGAAATCAAACATATTCAGGTGGTGGGGTGCAACTACTATGGGCTTAAATTTGCAGCCAAAGAGTGTGACGCATTAAACTGAATGAAAAAAGCAGCCATGCCTGTTTCTTTTTTCAGTCTTATTTGCTTGTCCTGGCTCAGAAAACTGCGGTAAAGTATGACTTAGGTCCTTCAAATAATGATATCACTACAAAAGAAAGTTTCTGAGGAAATAGAAATAGCATTCAGACCAAATCTTTTTCCTGCTGGTAGGTGTTTGGCCCACTTGTAAGTGACAGGTACATATTCACCAGTTGACCCCGTGTTCTGCTTTCCATTAAAGAAAATCTTTGTTTGCATCACTGGTAGCATGGTAACATATTGGATGAGTGACAGGACTCAGGTTATGAAGTAAACAAAAATAAATTTGAAAAGAGTCAAAGCACATGAGAGAAAGTGCTTTTGTGGGTATGGTCATGAGTCCAGGCTGGATTTTGTGAGCTTCTCAGCTTTCCAAGGATTCAGTATGTGCTGACTTCTTGGGCAAGGCTGAACAGAAAGTTCTCTTTCATTATCCCTTCAGAAAAGAGGATATTTTTAACCTTGAGCCATTTTAGCGATCCAGTTTACAGGGCAGAGACATAAATAGTCATATTGGCAGAGCTAAACATGTAGTCAGGCACAGACAGCAAGGGTATTGCAGCGTCTTCTTTACGGCTGCCAACAGCATGGGCTATACCTGCCTATAGTACTTCATCTACTCCCGTGTCATCAAATCTTCACTTGGTTGCATCCTTATATTCAGATATGCAATAAAGATATTAGAGTGTCACCTATCAGGTTTTGTTTATAGTATATGCAAAGTAATCCAGCAAAGATAGGTTATTGCATTTGGATTGCATGTATTTATGAGTGTATACATTAAGACCTACTCCATCACAGTCAAGACAGAGCTGCTAGTCCACTCAAGAGCAGGTCCCAGGAGCAGGAGTGGAGTAAAGACTGAAAAAACAAGTCAAAACCAGTGAGAATATACAATTTCCCCATGACAATAACTATATCAGTGTTGGCACTTTGACATTTTTTTGGTTTGGATTGGTATTAAAATAAAAGCATTTGATTTTGATATTGAAAAAAATAAAAAGCAGTGGCCAGACAGTTCATACCACTACCACTACAATGGGGCAAAGAATATACCCACTGCAACTCTGGCTGTTGCACGGCTGGGACAGTGAAGTATAAGTAAGTATCTTGGCAGTATTGTGGAGAACTGTTTGCCCTCCTGCACACGAACAACCTGCTATTCTTCAAGAGGATGCTTATTATCTTCTCCCAAGCACCCAGAAGTCTTCTGACTTGTTCAGGTGCTGAGCAATGGAAGGCTGTGGTGCCCACCAGGAACTAACCCTAAAGGGGACCCCGCTGGCTTGGTATGTGGAGATAAATGCTGATTAAATAAGGCATAGTTCATAAGACTTGTGTCTTCACTCTTCATTGTGGGATGGCTGGTTTTGTTATAAAACTAATTAGCATACATGTGGAAGTACTTTGTGGAAGCAGCTTAATCCTAAACAAATGTGAAAATAAGCCTGTATTGTTTCTAAAGACTGATTTACAATAATTATCTTCTACTTTAAAAAAGCTCATAGACTTTTTTATTTTTTTAAATCATTGTTTCTTTGTGGAAAGATTAAGAACAGAACATGTCTGTAAAACACTGTAGATGCGAATTTCTGGCATTTCCAGAAAGGATGTATTCTCAAAAGGCAGAAAGTCTTGGTTTCAAGTCAAAAATGTTGCTTCCCAACTAACTAAACTCAGGCACCTCAGTTCACATCTAGTTACCTAAATTAGTGGTTTCATTCTCAAAAAAATTATGACCTTCTGAGAACCAGACTTATTTTTAGGAGCCTATATATGGGATTAGGTACCTAAACTTGGCCACTCTGTGTTAAATTTCTATTTTTATTTTTTTTTTACTTTGTTAACTATAGTGTTGCTCACTTGTCCACCACATAAAACACTTCAAGGCAGTTTGTGATCTCAGGAAAAGACTAATTCACTCAAATTTAACCAGCAAGAATGCAGCCACTTGGGGCACTGAACATCCATAATGAAAACTGGTGGATTTTCAGGGTGTGCGTTGGCAATTAACTCCTGCTCTGTGCATGCCCCTTTGCTACCAAAGTACCCCAGTTATCCTGCACAGGCTAAAATGCATCCTAGCTTTTCTACAGAGTGGAGAGGATGACTTGGGTCACAGCTTAGCAGCAACCACAGCACAGAGCTGGTCCTAGATCCCAGCTGGAGAGATCCATGCGTACACAATCAGGATCCACCATATTCCTCATCCTTTCAAGGGAAAGCGCTTTTCCCCCATGAGGAAAAAAAAAAAAAAAAAAAAAGATGGAAGAGATGTTGAAGTTGTACAATCCTAATAACTTCTCTTTCATAGCACATCCTTTACAATTATAGCTCAATCAACCACATAAATCAGTATCATCCCATTGCGAAAAGTTCATATGCAATGCTCATTGAGAGACCATGTGAGGTTTTCCCACTTTGCGGCACTTCCTTGCCTGGCACTGCCTATCAGCAGCAGAATACCATAAATCCATAGTCCTGCCTGACATGCTCACTTCCATTCTTGCGACAAAGAAGAGATAGGGGTGTCCTGCAGGGCTCCTCCTGCCTATGTCCCCTCTGGCTCTAGCCATGGGGGACAGGAAAAATCAGGGAGAGGTATCTGAGGACCTAAGTGTTACCTTCCCCTCCTAGTGGGAGATGACAAGGGGCCAAGCCTCCTTTCCCTCAGACAGCCCTGAGTATATATCTAGCTCCTTTACGACAGGAAGAAAAACTCCTTTTGTTTCATGACTGCTGCCTTCCTCTTTCTGGGTTGGAGGTCATGGGTTAAAGAGGAAGGTGTATGTTGGCAGCATTTCCTTAAAGAAGAGAAGTGAAAAAAGCTGGAAGTGAAGCAAATGGGTGATTCTGGTAAGGAAGATGGGCTCAGCCTCATGAATCCACAGTGGTGCAATGTGCACCGGAGTGCCTGTGTAGGCTGGGTGGAGACTGATAGATTAAGAGGAGAAAGACATAGAACCATAAAATAGTTACGGTTGGAAAAGACCTTAAGATCATCTAGTTCCAACACCTCTGCCATGGGCAGGGACGCATCACACTAAACCATATCAGCCAAGACTATCTTCAAACTGGCCTTAAACACCGCCAGCAATGGAGCATTCGCAGCTTCCCTGGGCAACCCATTCCAGTGCCTCACTACCTTACGTTAAAGAATTTCTTCCTCATATCCAATCTAAACTTCCCCTGTTTAAGTTTAAACCCATTACTCCTTGTTCTATCACTACCGTCCCTAATGAGGAATCCCTCCCCAGCATCCCTATAGGCCCCCTTCAGCTACTGGAAGGCTGCTATGAGGTCTCCATGCAGCCTTCTCTTCTCCAGGCTGAACAGCCCCAACTT
>JANRGW010013368.1:0-15734 GCA_024733675.1 Psilopsiagon aymara
TTCCCTTATCATTATTATTATTGGTGGTAGCAGCAGTGGTTTGTGTTATACCTCAGTTACTGGACTGTTCTTATCTCTACGCATGGGAGTTACATTCTTTTGATTCTCCTCCCCATCCCTTGGGGTGGGGGGTCGAGGGGGAGAAAAGGGGAGTCAGCGTCTGTGTGGCTGACTGGGCTTAAACCACAATAGGTATGGATCCAGGTTCCTTATAAAAAATGTATCTTCTTTATGGTATTTGAACAAATGGTAATTGCAGTTGATTAGTGAGTTAATTCACAATTTAGGCCTCAGTAGAGCTTTCTCCTCTTTCAAATCTTACAGTTTACTCATTTCCAAATACAATAGATTAGATTCTGTTGTCCTTGTTGAGTCCTTAGCCAAAAGACAAAATATTCCTGGAACAAAACTGTGCATTTTATAGTGACTTGAGTCATATAAATACCCACTGCTTTCTTTAAAAGTATTGGCAGCCCTGCAGTATCAGGCGTTGAAGGCAAAAGACAAAATGGAAGAGTATTTTTGTTACTGTGGTAACCATGAACTGGATTATTTTAGTTTCACAAAGGAGTTTCATAAGTTAAAGCAGCTTGAGCAGAGGAAAAACAACAGAATTTATTTGAATTTCATAGCTATATTTTACTGTTGTTGAAAAAAGAAACATAGCTTTTCTGGAATACATTGTTATTTCAAATCTTCCTGTGTTCCAACTTTGTGGAGATTTATGTAGATTCCTATCTTATGTGAAAATTAAGGTGAAATGGAAGGAAGATAAAAATAACTGAACCTTTCTAAAATTCCTGATCTAAATCAGTGATCAAGTTGTCTAAAAAATCACTGCTTCAAGGAGTAGCATTAACAGCAGGTCTAAAGTGAGTTCCATAAAAATACAATCCAAATTTGTCATCAGAGCCTTTCAGCTATATATTTGCTCGCTTGCTGTCATTTCAATGTTTGCAGTTAGTTGGTTGTGTTAGGAGAGGAATTGCATGGTTCTAAACCTACTGTGTGGTTTTTGGAAGCCTTCTTTTATACTTACAAAGTGTGAGTATGTCCAGCACAAGTCTTGCTAGACATCTGCTCTGTGGATTCTTTTCCAAGAAGCTTCCTGTTTCTCTCAGTAGTGTGGTTAGTGTAAAGGAGATGCTAATTCCTCTAGGTATTAGACCTTGCTTTGAGTGAGAGTGAAGAGTACTTATAATGCTGACAGATATCTTTCTTCAGTCATGTTAATGCTAGCAGTCTCCTAACGGCTGCCAGCTGTTGGGTTAATGGTAGAAACAGAAGAATATTTGGGAGCAAGTAATAAAGCAAATCAAATATAGTATTGGAAGTTTGAGAAGAACCAAAAAATGTGTATGATAATAATTGCAAAGGGGACGGATGAAAACCCGCTTCAGGTTGTGCTGTTGGTTCTCATCCGTCCTGAAGCAAGCCATTGGGTTGTTTGTCTAAATGGGAGGTTTAAAGTAGAAGACAGCTATTGATCTGCAGTGGGGAAATGTGTGCTAACCAAACAGCATTAGAATACTTTCTAGTGGCATTGTTTATTTGTTTTCGCTTCTAGAGTGGCGAGTCCAGGATGATCTTTCATTTTCATTATACTACATGGCCAGACTTCGGAGTTCCTGAATCCCCAGCTTCATTCCTGAACTTCCTGTTTAAAGTCAGAGAGTCTGGCTCACTGAGTCCGGAGCATGGCCCTGCAGTAATTCACTGCAGTGCAGGGATAGGACGTTCCGGCACATTTTCATTAGTAGACACTTTCCTTGTTCTGGTAAGTGTTTGGTCACTTTCTCTGTCAGCCCTTTCCTTCTCCTGACCCTGCATCCCTCCCTAGTATGAGCTTTTTGGTCAGGAGGCTTTGCTTGGTGCTAGTGAGAAGTACAGCACGGGGTTAGGTGAAATTCATTTAAATTGTAAGATATTTGTCTTCTGGTTTGGTTAGGGCCTCTCGACTTTCTGAAATTCAAAACTTGATATTAGGGTACTGATTTATTTGATTAATACATGATCATTGATTTATTCATAACAAGGTTTCATTAGATGGTTAGCCTACAAAAACAATTCATCATTTGACATTATGAAACCGAGAAATCATTTGAGATGTTAATTTCTTGTATAGCTAATAGAAACGTAATACGAAGACATTAATTTTTAGATTTAATTTTATTATTACTTTTTGCACGTTTGTTTTTTTATATGCTGTCTCCGTTCAATGGTAATGAAAGAAATTGTCAATGTAACCTTCTTTACAGATGGAAAAAAAAGACTCACCTTCTGTAGATATTAAGAAGGTTTTACTGGATATGAGGAAATATCGAATGGGACTTATTCAGACTCCTGATCAACTAAGATTTTCTTATATGGCTGTAATAGAAGGAGGAAAACTTTTAAAGGGGGATTCAACTATACAGGTAAATATTTAGCTCTGTATATTTAAGCATAAACAGATTAAGTGCTAACTAGTTAAATTGCTAGCAGTAGTTAAAAATGTAACTTCATGGGATTTAGATCATTTACCTTTTTCAGTAGGTGACTGGAAGGTGTTAGAGGGTCTCTGGTCAGTGCCTTTCACTAGGTAAACTTTTGATCCTGTCTAGTCTCCTCTTAGATAAAAATACAACTTCTGTACAAATGTCTTGTAAAAAGGTTAAATTGGTATCTTCAACACTGAAAAGCAGAAGTAATGCTCAGCATCGCTTTGGAAAGATAGCAAGGATATTTTGGGGATTTCTTAATCTTTGCAATAGGTTTTCATGCCACTAAAGTTGCCTGGTGTTACAGAGAACATTTATTAGCAAAGGTGCTTTTTGCTTTCTTTTTTTGTTTTTATAGCCTTTAAGATTTGTGTTACAGTAAGTAGAACCCAGCTCAGTATCATGACTTTGAAGCAGTCAGATTACTAGGTCCCACTATTTTATCAGTGCGGCTTGTAGATTTAATAGTAGCTGCAGCTGGTTTTGAATGGCTGGGGCCGGGTGGGAGAACTGGGAGGAGAGGCTGTGAAACAGACTCAATTCTGCTTTTTGTGCTAGGGCTTCTTTATTTTGTTGGTTCATCTGCTTCATTCATGATTTGGAGAAATCCCGTTTCCTCTTTTCTGTGGTTCTGGCTGTTGCCAGAGTCTTTCTGACAAATGTTTCTTCACTTGCTACACAAAGAAATAATTTCACACAACTGCTAATGAACACCCAGGTAGTGTGCTGCTAGTCTGACACCCATGCCGTATGCCTAAAAGACTTGCATGATTCATCCTAACACTAACAGCAGTTTAGCCTCTTTATTTTCTGAAAGCTGTTTCTTGTGGTAGGAGGGTATTTTCTCCAACTGTTTCTCTGCTTTGTTTTTTAAAAAGCCATGCTCCAAACTGGGCAGCTCTGGTTCCCACACTTCCCCATTTAGATCACATGATTTCTTGTTTCTGGGTACAAGGGGGCATTGTCAACTCAGAATACTGCATGTCAGGTTCAAGTGTGTTAGTTCTTCATACCAAGAAAATGCCTAAGGCGGCACACTTCTCATTTGTTCTTTGTTTTCTGCTGGTTATGATTGTTCAGATGATCTTTCTTAAACCAGTGTTTTCTGCAGTGCAGGCGGTTGCCTTGGTGCTCTTCTCGTTAGGCCTTAGGGTCATGTGCAGAAAATCAATTGGCAGTACTTCTTCTTTCAAGGTCAGCTAGATCATTTTTCCCCCCTGTATGGAGGGACAATTGTACTGTTCAGAGAGCGAGAGGTGCTTACTTCTCTCTGCTAGTGATGAGGAGGGCATGAACTCATTGAATGCTTCTGTAATAGACCATTGCCCCAGTGTTCACCTCTGACTTTTTGGAAGTCAGTAAATGTGTAGACAAACATAATGTATACTTGAGCCTTTACTTGCTCACAGCTAATGAGTGGCTGCAGCTGCAGCACTCATACCAGGAAGGGGCTGAGGAGTCTCTTCCCCCCACTAAGTACCTAGAGAAATACAGGAAGGGGTCTTTGTTGGAGAAGATGCATCTTCAGCTAGCAATTTAGTCTTTTTGGTTTTTCCTTGACCTAGTAGTTCCTTTAATCTACTTCCGTGATTGTTCTGTTGGAGGGCATCTTGGGCAAAGAGGGCCTTTGGTGTTAGGGGGATGTTTGAAATATGTTCTGCTTGTCTGCAGAAACGGTGGAAGGAGCTCTCTAAGGAGGACCAGGAGCCAAGTTCTGAGCAGTCTCCTCCACACCCAACCAGAATAACCACAGAGAAATACAACGGGAATAGCATAGGCCTGGAGAACAAAGACCAGACGGAGAAAACAAATTCTGACCTGTCCAATAAAGTTCAAGATATCACAGATGGAAATACTGAAAGGTAGGCAAGATGAAGAAACTATTTAGAAGGGAGTAGACACTCTCTTAAAAGGCTGAATTATGTTACGTTTCTCATAAGAAAACTGCAAGATCTTTCTTCAGTAGAGGAAAAGGACAGGTGGTACTTGACTGTCTTACTTAATTATTTAAAAAATACAACTTCAGTTACTCCTTGTGATAAAGTTTTTTTGTTTAAAGGTCAAGAGAAAAACCCCAGATGTCTCTAATCAGGGCACCTCAACCTCATGCTTGAAAGGATTTTCCTACAGACTGTCAGTGAACTATCTTGTGCAGTGTGAATTGGGTCCTGAAAGTGCCCAAAATAATCTGACACTGATTTTTAAATACAATGCTAATACGTCAGAAACAAAAGTTCTGTCACTACTTTCTGTATGGTGACTGCAATTGTATTGTTGAAGCTGAATGTTATCTTCACTCATGTTAAATCTACCACTGTGAGTACATCTCTGTGGTTTAGCTGTGTCATGTGAACTTGTCTTCCTGAGTGCTAATGCCTCTGTACTGGGAATTACCATCTTAATGGCTGTGCCTTGAGATGCTGTGTCACTCTGGTCTAGTAGCTAAATGTGGATCCGTAAGCAGAGACCCAGAAACCAGACTGGGCTGTGCGGAGCTGTGCAGTTCACAAGAGGAGGCAGAAATCTGCGGCAGAGAGCTGTGCTCTGAGATGAGATGCAGCAGTTCAGTGAAAATAGACTGGAATTCTGAAATGCCAGGTGCCTGACTGTGTGCACTGATGAGTTTGTCTCTCCATGTCTTTTGAGTGTTCTGAAAATGAATGACAGCAGTTCTGTAGATGCTTGCAGGAGGGGTGGCGTGGGTGTGAGTGTGGTGGTGGAACTTTGACAGTCAAAGTCGATTTTCATTCCAAGAGTAATGATTTCTTAGAGGTAGTGAGGATACTTTTGGAGACACGAATTACAAGGCAGCCCTAATGATGTCGCAACATATGGCTGATTTGTAGCCTGTGTCCTTGATCAAGATTTGGTTTACAGCCTAAGATAGGTACTGTTAAATCTGTATACAGACATGAGTAGGTTAGAATCCATACTTCAGTGAGGCTGGTGTGAACTCTACAGTGGGGGCACACACTTAAATACTACAGATGTTTGCACATAGCACTGACACTGCATATAAAAGCAGCCTCCATGCAAAAGATCTCAGCTACCAAATGGGGACACTGATGGGCCTGAGAGACTAAGCTCAAGTAATTAAACTAATTCTGTTTTCTGTTGATTATGTGGGTAAAGCAGCACTTACATCTTTATGTATGTAATTTATTTCATGCGGCTTCACTGACCTGAAACCATCCACATCAAGGTTGTTAAATAGAATCAAGATTGCTTGATTAGGATTTTACATGCTGCTGCCATGTGCTGCTGAAGGGTTAACTATTGGGAGTGTGCTGGGACGAGGTTTAATGTTTTCGTAGCCTTTTTAACTCTTCTACAATTGAAGATTTACCTTTTTCTTTTTATTCTTCTTTTCGAAGTACTGTCCGAAAACGACTGCGGGAGGATAGAAAAGCTAACACAGCACAGAAGCTGCAGCAGATGAAGCAGAAGCTAAATGAGACTGAAAGAAAAAGAAAAAGGTGGTTATATTGGCAACCTATTCTCACTAAGATTGGGTTTGGTACACTGATTTTAGTTGGCGCTTATTGTTGCTGGAAAATGTATTTTCAAGAACATTCCTTGTAAGTAAAGAGTAAGCCTCTCTGCTCCAGCAGCTAATTCTGCTGCTGGTTACTGACTTTAAGCAGTGAACTCCTTACACCTAGCATGGGTACAGACACTTGCAATAGAGGAGTGATGTAAACTTGATAATGTGTCAACATCTCAGGACTTCCCACTGCAGGTACTTAGAGAAACGAACTGCTGCCCTCAACACAGTTGATGTTTTTTGTTTATATGAGCAGGTACACACTTGCTGCAACTGTTTATACACTTTTTAAAATGGTGTTCTACCAGATCTTAAGCAACCCCTGAACCACAGAGGTTTAGCCACTGAAGGCTGGCTGGATTTAAATTTATACACCTGACATAAGCAATAAACAGTGTTGTATCATTGACATTATTAATGCAAAGAAGTTACCCTAATTGTGTGTGATGTGTAATGTACTAGTGACATGAACATAAACATTTTATATTCTTATGAACTAGGATAAATATATTTTATAATTGCATATTTAATCTTTTTGTAGTTCACTGTACTTTTGAAAGCTCAGTTTGTACAAATTTCTGACCAAAAAATTTCATTTTGAAACTAAATGTAATTATAATTTGTGCATGAAAATAATAGTGCAACCATTCCCCACATTTTGACTCTCCAATTTATGATATGAGCAGCTAGGGGTCTGATAAAGCACTTGCCAATTCCTACTCTGTTAACTTGCATTCCTTATTTATTTTTTTGTAGTTTTTCATTATTTAAGTGAGACTTAGAAATCTGATTTTCTTTTTTTAAGGTTTTTGAGAACTTAGCCCCAACTGAAGAGCATACTGTTAAGTTGATTAATGTATTCAGACTTCAGCTGCTGTTTGAAGGCCAACGTTGTTAAAGTTCTGACATTCCATTAAATGTGAAACATAATGTTTTGTGTGTCTATAGATTTTAATTGCTAGAAATGCTAAAATGCATTCATCAGTATTAAGTGTAGAAGGCAATCAAAGGAAACCATGGTTGGACTTGCAGAGGTGGTTTTCACAGCAAACCTGTGTTTGTAGTGTTCTCCCGTACCCAGTACAGTGTATTCAGCCGTACGAGCCACTTCCATTGTAACTTCACGGGGTCTAGAACTGCTGTTGAGGTTCCCCAGCACTGCAGTAGGGGCATGATGTTGAAACACTCGAAACACTGGAAGACTAATGTTTTGGGACAGCTGTGGTACAGTCCTTTTAAAGTTACCGAGCGCTCCCTTTGTCTTAGTTGGTCAATAATGCTTTCTGAATGGTAACTCAACACAAATCACTTTCTATCCTTTAAATTCTCTTTGAATACAGAGATGGGATGTGGCTGTCGTTCAGGTTGGGACATGATAGTTTCTAGCAGTGGACTGGGGTTTGAAACCTGGTGTTTACGTAGTCAAGCATTGCCTCTTTGGGCAGCTGCAGAGAATGTTGCATCTTCTCCCTCCATTTTCCTTGCTCGGTTGTCTTCTGTTGTGTATGCGGACTTGGGGGTTCCCTCCTCTGTTTCTTTTTTCTTTTTAATTTCTCCTTTTGTAAAGCACTTCTTGGACTTACTGTTGAAAAACAGTCCAAGAGCTAGATCATTACTTTTGTGCCTTATCCAAAGGAATTAACTTGGAAGCTTTCCAGTACGTTCAAGCTCAGTAGTAACATACCAGGCACGGGGCCAAAATAGTCGGACACTCACTACGCAAAGCTGAGTTTACTCTTTAAAATTCTCATTTCACAATAGCTAATACGGTTTTTGGACTGCACTGTTCTAGTAAACAACTGCTTAAGGGTCCAGCTAAGAAAAACAAGTGCAGTTTCATAGAGTTCCGAGTTTGGGAAATTGTGCATCAGTAAGCAAGGCGGTTTGTCCTGTGGCAGTACTCACTAACTGTGCAGCTCTAAAAGCAAAACAGCTTGCTGCCTGCAGGTCTGAAAATGTGCAGTTTTGAGACACTTCCTACCTTCCACAACCACAGTAACTCCTTGGGCAGCAAGACGCTTGGAGGGGGTTTGTGGGGTTTTGAATTTGTTTAAATTGAGGAGACAGGCTTTTCACTCTCAGCTGTAACTGACAGTAGGTTAAATGTGCGTGCCTTATGAAAGATATCTGGGTCATAGAAAATCACGTGGAATGTTTTAAATGCTTTTATAACAGAAATATTCCAGATGGTATTGTAAACACAACTATCTAAGGAAAAAGCGCAGGCAAAACCTTGACTGAAATCACACTGTCTTTTATGGCCTTCATTTTTATGAGAAGGATTTCCTGAGCCACCAGTGTCTTACAGACCCCAAACTCCAGCTGCGGCTGATTCCATCTCCTGAATTCTGGCTTGCTTCCCCACACTTGGGCCAGGGGCTCATCCTGTCTGGGTGGCGCAGGGTGGGAGAGGCCATCGTGTCTCACCTCACGCTCTCTGACATTGGTACAGCAGGACTTGCACGTTCAGCAGTTCAATCTGGTTCTGTGACTGCAGGTGTCCTGAGAGTCTGCACTGTTACTAATTTAGGACCATGAACCAATCCAAGTCTTGGTCAAAAGTATTTTGTACAGTGAATTGTTCATGATAGTATGAGCATAGGACATCATTTAGATCTCTTACTGCATTCCTGGAGATAACCTGGATAAAATGGTTTTCTGGTCTGTCAGTAGTCCTTAGAAAACAGAATCTGAGGGAGGCTTGTTCTCTTTCTTGTAGAGTGAGTCCTTGTGCTACTGTGCTATTCTATAGAATTTAGAATGTTCTATAGAATTTAATGGGTTTGCTCAGCTTGGACCCTAAATAGGAACCAGTGCAGGCCAAAATGGAGAGCTCTCAATTGCAGTGACCTCTGTTGTAGAGCTTGCTCAAAGGAAGAGTAAAAAGACACTCTTTCTGACCCCTCTCCTGCCTCCCCCAACCCCTGCTGCTGACAAGCTGCTGCCTGGTCCTGTACTACTTCTAAGAAGCTGTTGCACTCAATTCAGTGTTCTTATGTTGGGTTTTGCCCTCTGTTCTGGAAAGACATCAGTCAAAATAGTTGGTGCCTTGTGGGCTGCTCTGAACTCTGTTAAACTTGGGTTCAAATCATGCACATTTCAATTTGAAAAAACAAACCTCAAAAACTAGCAAATGTTTAGACCTCCGTTGCAAAGGTGTTGCAAGTTTGGATGAGTCCTTTAGGCTTTCTGTTTGGTCTTGGTGCAGGGGCAGTACACTTGGAGTGACGGTACAGCTGTGTTTATTCTTGAAATGTGTGAAGTAAGAGAATTGAATTTGGCATGAAATAGAAATTTAACAACAATACAGATTTATTTTACAGAACTAAGGCGTTGCAAGCAAAACTTAGCTTATTCTGTTAAACCTCCAATGAAATGGTTTATTGATGCCAGTTTCTATCCCTCTGAAAAGGGAAAAGGCATAAGTGCTTGTGCATGAATGTGTGATTGGATTCTGTGGGTGGTGAAAAAGCCTGTCTAGCTTGAAATTTAACTGAATGTTAACCAAATTATTTAGTTTGCTCTTTGGCATTATAGTTAAACCCGAGACACTTGAGGACTGTACAAGAAAGCAGGTTAACAATGAGAAAAGAAAAAGCCTTGTGCCTGGCCAAGGGGCTAAAGTCAGAGGATGGGATTTGCAAGGCTGACGTAACGCACAGTAGTCTTTCTCAGCTTTTCTGTTTTCCAAAAACATTTTAGGTCAGTCTTTCGTTTTCATGTACGAAAAATAAATGTGTTCAAAATCTCATCTCTGTCTGAGTCTTTATTTGAATTGAAAGGATAAATACTTGGAAGATGTTTTTTACTGAGTCTGCACTGATCAAGAACTGCTTTATGAGTCAGAGCAGTGCTTGCAGAACTTAGAAGTGTTTCAGTTGTAGCAGTTTGGATGTCTGGTGCTGTAAGCACCAAGGTCTTTTTCTGTGTTCCTCAGAATAGAGCTGTACACTCCCATAGCACAGACCACCCGGTGTTAGAATGTCTGCCTCGCAGTGAGAACCCTTTGCCTAGAAACGCTTATTCCCTTGCTGCTGTGCCGGGACTGGCCTGCAGAGCCATGAGAGGCACCATCGGTGGTGTTGAGGTGCAGCTTCCCTGGTCTCACTAAGGCCTGAGGGCACTGCTGTGCTGCTTGTGGTTGAACACGAGGAAGGGGTTTGCTGGGCTGAGGCCTGTACTTCAACCTCTTCAGCCACTGTGTCCCTTATGCTGTAACGTGGAAACTCTCCTGGTGAGAGCACTTGCTGCAGCAGACCATAGTCAGTAGTTGCTCCAGATGTGCGAGAAGCTGTTTGGTGTTTGTAGCGAGTTGCAAACCCTCTCTCTGTACTTACTTTTTTTCTGTTATCCCCGAACTGTGTACTGAATCGGTGACTTTCTTTTGCGTTGTGTCGCAGGCCGAGACTGACTGACACCTAAGCCTTCAAGACTTGTGAATGTTCTGCAGCTATAAACTGCAAATTATTGACATGCAAAGCAAGACATGACCCCTCTTCGGGAACAAAAAGTGAGGTCTGTTAAGTACCAAGAAGACCTCAGTTATCTGTTTACAGCGTAAACGGCAGCGAGGGGATGAAGACCACCAGCAGCCTGCTACTTTGCAAAACAAAATAATTTGCCATCTTGTGTTTTTATAATGCCTGTATTAATGTAGAAAGATGTAAAAGAAATAAATTAGGAAATATTTTGGTTTGTACTGCCATTCTTACTGTATTTTTATACTTTTTGGCAGCATTAAATATTTTTTTAAATGGACAATATGCTGTTGTGTGCGCATTATGTTAGGGAGAAACTGCTAAGAACCTGTTGTGCAAAACAAGACATGTTTCACCTTAAGGTTTCCTGGTATCTTAACTGGGAAATGGCAACATGATTAGAATGTGCATTATGCAAGTTATTTTCCTTAATGTTAAGTACTGTATTTTGAGCTAGGAAGAACTGTAGCACATTTCTGTTGTAATATACCACTAGGAATATTATTTTAATACTCTGGTTGTTTTGGTAATCCTTGTGCTTGTCAGATAAAAGCTGCACAAAACGTTCAGACTAACCTTGTGAAGGAGAAGTGCTTTGTTGGTGATGCTTTAAGGGAGGAAAGAGGGGCTGACCTCTCCCTACCTGGGTCATAGTTAATTGGAGCTAAGGGCCAGATGCAAAGTGCACAATCAGTGGTGTTTTAATTAAATGTGCCATCACAGCATGTTATGTGTATGATACTTTACTTCACATTTCCCCAGGGCAGTCTCAACAGTGGCACTGGCAAGGGGTAAGCAGGGGGTGCTGCTTACAGGAGTTCCTCTGGTAGACTCAACAGGGTTTCCACCCCTGTGCCTTCTGGAGCAGAGCTGATGCAAATTCTGCAGTTGCTGCATTGTCAGTTTCAGATAAACCTTAATTCCCTAAAAAACTGTTTAATAAGACTGGCTAATCTGGTATGCGGTGGGGGTTATATGTAACTTGTACTTTGCATATTTTGGTCAAAATCATACAGTTACTGGAAGTAAAGCAGGGAAGAGGAGAGAAATCTAGGCCAACTGCAGCTGCTTTTGCTAAAATAAGCAGCAACCTGAAATCTTAAAAGCAACTGTATTCAGAGTTGTGTTTAACACGAAGGTGAAGCTGAATGAGGGCAGGACTTGATGCCATTACTTGAGCTAAGTATGTGCTTGAAATAGTCCAAGTCACCAGAGTTTGGTTTGTCTAAAAATTTTACTTTCTTTACATGACTAGTATTGTTCTTAGCCTATGTTGGTGGAGAAAACATCACAACGGGATTTAGCTTTCATTTTCAAGGTGGTACAGCTTGACCAGGAGCATTGATGAGGGATCACGGTCTGTGCAAACCTCTGCAATAAACCCCAAGATTGTGCTGGCTAACCTGCCAGTCCAACAAACAAGGGTAACATTGTCATATGTGCAAACTCTGAGGTGGAGGACACAGTAGTTTAACTCATCCTTGGTCTGGGGATCTCTGTGCTCCAGAGGGAAAGACAGCATTGTGACAGCGTCATGCAGAAACTGTATGAACAGAGGAGAGGAGAAAGCTGATGCAATTCTGAGCGTGGAGTTCATCAGAACTTCAGAGAGCATGGGGAAATTTACAAGAGCTCAAAGTCATAAATTGTAAAAACTTTTGGGTTTTAACTGCTTACTAGTATCACATTTCATGCCTCATGATGCTGCTTAATAGCTGAAGGGAGATGCCAGTAGTGGAAAACAGCTCACGACAAGCATAGATTCAGAAATCAGTCCAATGAGTAAAAGCAGAGAATAAGGCCAACAATTCCTAATATAAATTTGTACTTTCCATTGCCTGCCTTTCTCACAAATTTATTGCAAGACTTAGACAAAAAGGTTAAGAAGCTGTAGAGAGTATCTTGAGCGAAATTGGGCAGGAAAGCCATCCTAGCTGCTGCTGGTTAATTACACAATGGTGCTTCTGGGTTATAATACCTTCAAGTGCTACTTTCTGTCTTCTTAAGTGTCTTGCCATCATGTTATGAATAGGAGCTTACCTGATGCCTTCATGAGAGATGTACTCTCTGGGTTAGTGCACAGATTTTCTTCAGATGTGTGACTACTGAAGGAGGGTAAGGCAGCATCTTCTGTGAACCCAGGATTTCATTCTGTCAACCTCCATAGCATGTTATTAGTGCAGCATCTGACCACCTGCCTGCGAGCACAAGAATTCTAAGGGACTACCAATATATCTGTATTTAGAAACATGTGGAGAGTGTTAAGAGTGGCTTGGCTGGCTTGCACTCTTTATTGCAGTGGTTTATTTGCAAACAGTTGAAACAATTGAGATTTTGAAGATGCTGTTTAAAAAATATTTGATCCTTGTTGTTGGTTTTTTTTTCCCCCTAAAAAAAAAGCACCCAAAGATGTTTGTAATGTAAGTACTGGCTTAGCCAAAAATGACAGCAAAAAATTACTATAGCTAAGCTGTTTGTGAGAATATTTCCATGAAAAATTGCAGCTTTATCCATAATCATCAGAAGGAAAGATAAAAAGCAACTCTCATTCCTCCGAAAAATTCTAAATGCTTTTTGGTTGTGGTCTGGTGGTCAAACACTCTCTTGCTGTTGCTTCAGAATCCTAATTTTTCCTCCTCTAGCTTTTAATCACCACTTCTTGTTCAAGCCGTCCTGATTGCAATTTAATCTGTTATCACAGCTGCTTTGATTTTGACTAATAGGGTTTTGCAGTTAAAACACTTTCTGAACTGCAGCATCACAAATGCCACTGGGCACACATCACACTGCATGCTGGTTAATACAATCAGTACAAATTTTCCCTCCCTGATGAACTTCCTGTGGATGCCCAAGCAATGCTGCTTGCTGCCCAACTAAGGTTTTACCCTTCAGATTTTTTTAACTTACCCTTTAAAAAACACAGAAGTTGACATGAGTATTTCCAAGTTTGTTTGGTATCTTGCATATTTTAGATCTGCACAGCATATTCTAGATCTGTGTACCTGTGTCAAACAGATGAAGCAAATTCTGTTTGCGCTTCCTATTCATATGTCACACGTTACTTAAACACCAAGGCTTTACACAAACGAACTCTTTATGATGCAACACATATACTCCACAACTTGTCTGCAGTACGTAGCATCATATGAAACACAAGCCTACAGATGGCAGAGATATTAAATACCTTTACTGCAGTGTGGTTGAAGTTCACAGGTGCTAGAATAATGACACCTGTGAAGAGGCCTAAATGAAGCAGCTAATTTGATCCCAAAGGAACCAAGTACTCAAGCAGCTAAATAAATCTTACACAAACACCTAATATTTAAAAAAAAGGAAAAAAATCTAACACCACCACCCCCCCCCAAAAAAAAAAAAAAGGCCGCAAGGAACTTAAAACGCATGTTCCTGTTGATAATTCCTTTTTTCCTGGCACAGCAACATCCTATGATGGTTGGAAAAGCCTCATAAAGCAGCTCCAGTGCATACATAACTGTTTCCAAACAACTGTACTTGTATACGCAATATGCAAGCTGTAGTTGAAGAGCTGGGTCTTTGATATGTATTGTTCAGTAACTTTTCAGTAACTTGCAAGTTAGTGTAAAAAAGAAGACATGCCTTCAGGGCTGCTTCTTTACAGTCATTAGAGCTGTAATTACCTCAGCCCTGCACCAACTGCAGTAATAGTCCCATGCTCATGTAGTAGAAGTACAAACGTAATGCAGAGGTAGGCATTCATCCTCTTTCTTCTGAAGAAGGGTTTTCATCTCAGGAAAGCTTCAAGAAGGTACAGCTGATTTAAACAGCCATCTCCATCATGTTGGTTTGCTTAGTGATTCTAACACAACTCCATGAGTTAAATATTTTGCCCCTTTAAATACCACCATTCTACGAACTGGCTGTCAGTTCAAAGCATTCTTCTTGTCCACATCCATCCACTCTTCTAAATTAACAGAGTTTATGTTCTACAACAAGGGTATTTAAACTGTCAGGCCATTTTTTCTTGACCTATTCTCTTGTACATCAGCAAAGCCACAACTCAGACCAAACATGGTCAGTAGACCATACAGAGGCATTGGTGTGTGGAAGGGAGAACTGAGTGTCTCCTACAGCTTCATTCTAAGGTCAGCTTCTGATTTGACTGGTAGATCTGACACACCCTGCTAGCTTTCAGAACAAGACCCTCAACCAGGGCCATGATCAGCTTCAACCTATGACTTAGAAGGTCAGATTCTAATAAAAGAAAATGAATCCAGAATCAGCAGTGCATAAGAATAAGCAAGTAGTTCTTGTGATTTACAACAGTCTGTTTGCTTAAAGTTAAGTGGCTAAGTATTAAATCATTTGAGGCAAAAGCTTTCAATGAGCTTGGCAGATTCCGCTTTTCAAACTAATGTACAGCAGTAAATTACACTCTTGTAAGAGTTACCAAACCTCTCCATGCTCACTGCTATCCAGTTACAGGTGGTGTACTGCATTCACAGACAAACTGAGAAGCCATCACAATGAAGAATGACATCAGAAGAATATTCAGATCAGCAGTCCTTTTTCAAAAAAGCAAAATTTGAGTAAACATTATCTGCTAGCATGAAGCATCACTGTGACCTGATCTTTATAAAGGCAGGCTGCAAGTGATACAGCCTTCCAGTTGCCTATAGAAACCCAAACTTTTGATAAAACGATGACAAGACCATGAGACAAAATAAACCCTTAAGCTAAGACTAAGGTGATCTCTCTAGTCATGTTATTTGGTTAAATGTCCTGTCATAGCTTGCATACCAGTTGTATGCAAAGTGCCTTTTGGTCAGGTAAGGTTTTTTTGATTCACAATCACAGGCACATCAGTCATTCTCAAATATTTTAGATCTATCTACAGCTCATTTTTTTACACCCTAAAAGATGGATCTTCATGAAAAGTGGCATCTTTGTGCATTACTACTAAAAGCTTATTAGTATGAGCAAAGGATTACTTCACAGTTCTAGCATGGCATTTAGTGTTAATAAGCATTAGTGTTAATACAATCCAAACCTTTACAAAACCACTGCAGATGTAAGCAAGTAATGCTGAAGCCTTTCCAGTTCTCCTAACGCCAGCAGCCAGTACTATGTGCTAATAATTCTACACATACCTAGGTTTCTGACTGACTACCTCTATGTTGTGGTTTAAGCTGTAAATCAGCCATGCAGTTTGTTCACTCACTTCCCCCTTTTTCTTCCCTCTGCTCCTGGAGGGAT
>JANRGW010013369.1:0-48294 GCA_024733675.1 Psilopsiagon aymara
TCACGAGAGCAGACTAGAGGGGCAGGATCACCTCCCTCGACCTGCTGGTCACACTCCTTTTGATGCAGCCCAGGATGTGGCTGGCATATATTCAGGAGCAGACTGACAGTTGTGAACTGCATCAATCTACTCGTCCATGTGGAGTGACTGAGGGAACTCGAGGGTTTAGTCTGGAGAAGAGGAGGCTCCGGGGGCACCTTATAGTTCTCTACAACTACCTGAAAGGAGGATGTAGTGAGGTGGGGGTCAGTCTCTTTTCCCAAGTAACAGTGATAGGACAAGAGGTAATTGCCTCAAGCTGCACCAGGGGAGGTTTAGACTGGAGATTAAGAAAAGATTTCCCCACAAAGAGGGTCATCAGGTACTGGAACCAGCTGCCCAGGGCAGTGGTGAAATCATCGTCCCTGGAAGTGCTCAGAACCTGTGTAGGTGAGGCCCTCAGTGACCTGGTTTAGTGGTGGCCTTGGCACTGCTGCGAAATGGTTGGTCTTGATTATCTTAAAGATCTTTTCCAGCCTAGTTGATTCTGTGATCCTTCCTAATCCAGTAATCATAAGTGTGTCATGGTCACAGTTAAGAAATGAGCTTCGATAAATTGCAATGCATTTGAGTAACGGCAGTTACCGCAGGGGTAGGGGCTGTTTTCTGAAGAAGTTTACAAATAAAAGAAAACCTAGATTTAAGCTGTCCCCTTGCTACCAAGATCCAGTTACAAGTCAGAAGTATTTCCTTCTTAACTGGAGGGCTTCCCATGTATTAGGAAAGTAATTTCCTAAAACACCAGGGCATTCTTATTCGGAATTCATTAAATGATCATGATAAAAATAGTGTATTTTTCCCTGCACAATAGTAAACTATTCATGTGTAAGGGGTGCTGTACTGGTAGTCTGTCTTGTCTTCCAGCGAGCTTCCAGGTTTTTTAATTGTCTTTCAGTATTAGCACTCAATAGGACAGCTCCAAATCCCAAGTGCTGAAATGCGGTGTAACAAATCACTGTGCTGTGAGCTGGTCCACATTATGCAAACATACCAGCTGCTGCCAGTTAGCTTGGCACTGGAGCCTGATTAAGTATTTATGCCCATGTAAAACACTTCCCAGAGCTTGAGCTTATATGTACAAAAAAGCCTTTGATTTAAACCAAAAATAAGCTTGTATGGCAGGGGTGGGTGTGAGGAAGAAGGCTTGCATGCAAACCATGGCTTCAGCATAAGGTAATACTATGCTTTTAAGATTGCCGTTAAATCAACAAAACTCCTTTGAATGAAAAATTTTACCGCCTCTTTTACATCAGCAGTATTTAATAGTAAAGACTGTGCCAGGAATGAAGAAAAGGTTCTCTGTTGTGACTTTTGTTTTTCAGCAGAAATGTCTTTTGGGAATAGGAAACAGGAAAAAGGCATTGGAAAAAGTAGGCAGGAAACAAAACAGGGATGAGAACAGCAGACTGCTGTCATCTGGGAGGATGCACATCTCTGTGCTTTGATTCCTCAGAGTACAACTAGCACTTGCTTTGTGCCTGCAAGCACACTGTGCCAGTACCCATCCCTAGGTACTTCTCTGCTGTGTAGTGCGCTGCAGTGCCTCTCTAAAGCTGTACCTCTGAATGGTACTCTTACGGTAACACAAAGTGAGCAAGATTGATACAAAACATATTCAAGAGCAGTTTGAGGAATAGGGTGAGTTAGAGGAGAAGAATAGAAGGGAATTACAACAAATTAAATGAGTGTGAATTTACTAACAGAGCCGTGTCTCAGTGATGTATGAACTACTCTTTAGGGATAGAGGCAGCCCACCTGCTTTAGACTGTTGATGTATCTCAGCAGTAGTTGGCAGGATCTAGACACTTAATTTTATGATACAGTCAAAATAGAAACTCTAGAGGTTGGTGCAGCATGCCTAAACTGGAAAATCTAGTTGGAGAGATTAAATCTCTCCTACTCTAGTATATTTTAGTTGAAAACGCTTCTAAAAGACATGCAAATGAGAAAACCAAAACACAACAAACACACCTACCTGTCTTCATGGTGAGTTTATACTAGTTTAACAATTGAATCACATAATTTATGTTTGAAGAGACCTCTGGGTAAAAGTCATCTCATTAGCTTTAGCTTCATTCATAGCTGTTGTGCTACGGTATAGTTGCAGCACAGATAAATCCGAGTTTGCTTGAAATGAACTGGGTTTGGTACCAGAGCAGCTGGTTACAGCAGTGTGGAGCTAAGGGCCTGTGAAATCCACCTGAGAACCATGGAGTGAACAGGCAACGAAAAGCCTGCATAATCTCTTTATCAAGAGGGCATAATATGGGACTAAACAGATACAATTCAATAGCATGGAATAGTAAGGGAGTATTGGGTAATTCACACACTGTGTTAAGTCACAGCTAATTGGCATTTTATTGCCAAGTTTTCTAGTATCTCAAACTGCTGCCTCATAAATTGCATTAAGTATGACATGCAAGGCATATTCTATTCATCAAAACGCTGCTGAAAGGCCAGCCTCAAACTGATTCCCTTTCTAAGTGAGCAAGGAATGACTGAGGATGAGCTAAAGCAATCAGGTGCAAGAATATAGGGAATGCAACACAGAGGATGGAGTTTGGTAACTTGACAATATCAAAGCAAGGTTGAAATGTTATCTGGGTATTGGAACTATAAAGAACTGAAATGAAAAGAAATCCTTACGGGTACAGCAAGTCTTTGCAGAGAGGAGAGAGGTATGAGTTACATGTTCGTGGTGAAGAAGTATTATTTGATTAGGAAAAGCTCTAAAAAGCTGGTGGCATAGGGAAAAGGAGGAGTTTCCATTACTGAGAGGAGATATAATGCTTACTTTCAGTTGTGCCCTGACTCTCAGAAGCTGGGAATACTGGAGGACACAAAGCAAGTAGCTGTGTGTAAGTGGATGCAAGCAACTAGTGACAAGTTAGGCATACAGTTTCAAAGACATGAACATGGTGACATTTTGGAGTCCTCTGAAATCCTGAGCACTGTTTAGCTTTGGTGACTGTATGTTCCCTAAGAGATTGACCGAAGACCCAAAGTGCTCACAGGGAAATGCTCCTGGGAAATGGAGTTCTCAAGCTACTTGAGAGAACCAGAGTACTATCTAGGCAGCAGGCTCCTCCTTCTGTGAAGGTAAGGGAAAGAGTTATGCCAAGGATGCTCAACAGAGAGTTTAAGGAAGAGGCTAGTGGCACAGCCTGTAGCAACTGGGGAAAACTTAAGTGCCCAGGGATCCAATGTGATGAGTCGCAGACACAACAGCTTATTAAGTGTTCAGCTTTCCCAATGATGCATAATATTTTGAAACAATTAGGATGATATTGCTAGTGTGAGCTTGACATCCGTATTTGAGTTCTATGGCGGGAGATAAAATGCAAAACACATTAAAAATAAGCAACATATAAAAACTTGATATCAGTGACTTAGACCAGTCTGAACTCAGATGACCTGCTAGGAAAATAGTAAGAGTACTAAGATAGGAAATTAACTGATTCATGATCTCAGTTTAACGTATCAGCAGGATGCACTGTGGAAAGTGAGCAGTGGTACGGAAGTCCAGATAACAAGAAAGAACTCTGTTCTTTGAAGGGGTAGGGTTGATGAGAAGTTAGAACAAGATCAAAAGATGATAAGTTTCTAATGAGTGAAGCATTAGTACTTATAAAGCAAAAATAAGGACAGATGCATTTGCTGCAACAGTATGGTTGTCAAGCTGCTTAACGTAGACATGGAGGGGTGACTGTATTCACACAGATCTTTTAATTTGTGAAACCTTTGTTTTCTTTTTAAGGAGAAAAGATGGTTGGCATGATAATTTTAAGAGCTGAAAGGATGAAACAAGCCTGCTGCATCTCAATTAGACACAGGAAAACTAAATTTGTTTTCAAGAACACCAGATCACAGAACATTTGCCTCTAATGGCTTAGTTCACCAGAGTGTAAAGATTAGGGCAATTTATAGAACTCTGCTGTCTTGTTATAGCCTAAATTTCATGTGTGTTTTAAGTTCATCTTGGCATAAATGTAACTTTATTTTCACTGGATTTTATTCTTCTCTTCAAGTGGCCCCTAAGAATCTTCCACTGTCTCTTTCTTCATTAAGTTACATTAGTCACCAGCTTAAAAGATGGGATGAGCTCAAATTTGAGTTATCTTACATTTTTGACTACAGTAACTGCTTTGTCTGTTTGGAGGTAGTTGTTTGCAGGAAAACATTAAATGCTAAGTTATCTTCCCTTTATTCTCTCCCATTATAGTCTCTGTAAGAGGACAAAAGTAAATTTGAGTGAAATATGGTCAAAACTGGACGTTCAAGTGTCTAAAGCCAAGCTGCATCTGTGTATATGTGTATGGTTTTCATCCACACAGCTACTGGGGAGCACTGTTGTGCTTTGTGTATGACTAGGGCAAGATAGCACAAAATCCGGGACTTCAGCAGTTGCTTGGACTAATTGAAGGTAAATATCATGCCTCTTGGCCTGAAATTCATTAAATTCACGCTGAGTTAGTAAACACAAGAGCACAAGGTCCAGTGATTATCAGACTTATCACAGCTTGAGAAAGGGAGTCACCCAGGATGTGGCAGTACGTTGTAATATGGCTTTAGTTCAAATAGTTATCTGAGTATGATACTGTCTCAAAACTTCCTTGCCTGTTACTGTGATCATCATTCTTTATCCAAGGTCATAAACCACTGATAATACATTTCACTTCTCAGGAACAAATGTTCGTCTATACCCTTTTCAGCAAACAGGCTTTTGATCACTTATTAGTGGTTGCACACACTCATATCAACACATTTAAAATGTTCTTTATGCACATTACTCATTTTAAAAAGTATATGATGAAGTCTACTGTTGAGAATTATTACTGTGTGGACCTATGGCAATATCGGTTTATGGTTTAGCGTGCAGCTATCTGCTTCAGGAACTACTGTGGGAAAGGAGAGCATAGATTTCCTCATCTTGGTCTAGGGACACAGTGGTACAGAACAGGGAGAAGTGTTTCTTCTCATGAAGGCCAGTGTCCAGGACAAAGATCCTGGTTCTTCCTCTTCAGATACTCTGAAGTGGAAGGAAGGTGCTTGCTTTCCTTCCCGTCTCTTTTCTCCAGCATGCCACAAATGTCGTGACTGAATTCTTTTTCCCTAGAGACCAACAACAGTACTTCTTAAGCTTGTGTTTAGGGGATATAATTCTTAGGGAGATGGACTATGTAGGGAGAGGTCTGATAATTTCTAGTCTGAGCTTGCCCACATTATCTGCTCTGCAGAGGTTCTTGCCCCCCCCCCAGTGGAGGAAGGCTCTGTTATTTGAAGGGCTCCCAAACCATCACAAATTATAGCTGACACAATAGGGAAAGCTAGAATCAATGCTAGTTTACCATTCTGTAAGTTATTATCTTTCAGGACATACCTCTTAAAAATCTAAGGGAGCAGTGAAACAGGGAGCTGCCTATAGAAACCGAAACACCCATTCCTGCTGGTCACTTCTGTGCGTTTCTTGCACCAGACCCTTTCCCAGAATGTCAGTCGTTTCTAGAAAATAGCCCTAATGGACCTTAGAGGGGAGACAATGAAAGAGTACTTTGCTTTTCCCATTTTCACCTTCCCCTCCACACCATCTTGCATTTCAGCAGCGCAAAGATATCAGAAAATAGTACATCTTCCTCCTGTGGCTACTGCCAGAGAATGTTGGTGGTCAGTATGCACATATGCTGCTCTCTGAGCGCTGCTAGGCCGATCTGTGCCTGAGAACTAGCCTTCTACAGCTGTTCTCAGTGCAATTGCTATAAAATCTGTTCCGAGCATTGATGTCAAGCCAGAGACACTCATCTACTCAGGCTCCCACTGTGCCTACATGAACACTAGTAAAGGTGGAATTTTCATGGTGTAACCAATATTGTTAGCAAAGAGACCACATCCGTTTCTCTGATTTCCAGTTGCTGCTGTTGGTCTCCTGCTGGAATGTGTGAGCTTTGAGCTGCCTTTTCTAGAGCTCAGCATCTTTGTCAGAGGTTGTATCAGGTAAAGACATCAGCCACTGTCAGTCCAGGGCTAACAAGCATGGCTGTGCTGCAGGACAGCATCCACTCTGGCACTTTTTTGGTCACTGCATGTCACCCATGACCTCTCCTGCGTCATGCAGACAGCAGAAGGCTGAGCGTTCCAAATTACCTCACCTGTCTTTTTGCATGGCTGCATACAAAGCTGTGGTAACAAAACACCACGCACTTCATTCATTGTTGTGTATCCAAACCAAAGCGGTCTGCTGACCAGCTTGGTGCATATAAATTTCTTATATGGTTTCTAGAATTTCACATATGGAATTGTTGACTCTCACACTTATCTAAAGGAATTCTTGCTAGTTCAACGGCAACAAACATTATACAGAGGCTTGACCTTATCAGCAGGCAATTGTTGAAGGTATGAAGCGTGAAGTGCTTACTTGAGTATTTGCAAAACCAACCCAAAACCTTCTCCAGGATTTATATTCAGGAATTCTGTGGAAACTTTTTCTAGTATGTTTTGCTGGATTATCTGAGGAACGATAATCAAGTACTCACACCCTCTTTTGGGTTCTGCTTCACTGACATTCAAGTTCTTTTCATAGGAGGTAGCAATAGATACCAACTAGACTTACACATTCCTCTAAGCAATGCCATGGAGAAGTGCGCTTATACTGCCTTGTTATAGCTTCTGCTTCAATACAGCATACATTTCCAATTTCCATTTCTCTATCTTGGACAAAGTTTAAACATTTTTCTTCATATACTCTTTTCTCTCAAGAAAAAAAATCCACTGTTAATCTGGCAAGCCAGCAGCAGGAGCAGAGGAAGCTCTGAATTTAAATGCTTCAGTGCATTGCAATTACCCAACTTGGTTTTTGCTTTCAACAGCCCTAATTTTGGCTGTTGTTTTATATTTCAACGTTTAATAATGTGTATATCTAGCCAACTGTCAATCTCTTTTCTGAACTGATGCAATAGTTTAACATTGATACAGAGCCCCGAACTATGGGCTACGCTCCTTAAAACAGAAGACCTGTCACTCATAAAGTGGTTCTCCATCAAAACAGATTGCTCCTATAATCTCTTCCACAAGCTAACACCGTGTCTATTGTGGGTAGTAAATGACCACAGTATGAATTCCAGAATAGTTCTCAGATAGACACTGTTCTACAAAAATAGCTTGGGGATGGGAGGTTCTACCAAAACAACCTACTCTGCATTTGAAGCAAACTGGGTATTTCAAAACAAATAATACTATAGATGAGTGTCCACACTGGGAACTATTATCATACATTTCACCACACACCAGAAAGAATAATGCTTTTATTTTAAACAATATCCAGACTATGTGAACTATTATTTCAGGCTGTTTCCATTGCAGAAATAGTACTAGATAGCCTGTTTCTGTGCAGAGATTCTTATCTTGCTGTTCTCAAAAGCTGTTTTCCAAGAGGTTACCAAAATGACGGCTCTGTGGAAAACTGTAATGTTCTGGTTGGAAAGATAGATTTTTCTTCTTCCTTTTCTTAGACAGCATACCTTTTGCTTAAGTTTGCTTGGTCCACAACAGACTCTTATATACTGTTAGGAAGCACTTAAACCCTACCTTGTCCACTGCCTATGGCAAAAATAACTGTGCTTCTGTGAGAGAGATACTTCTATCTGTTTAACTGGTGCTAGAGAAAATGATCTCTCACCTCCATCTTCGGTAGCCTTTTCCTGAAACCTCACCAAATCTAGGAAACTAAGTTTGAAATAGTCATTGTTCTTGCAAACAGTGTTCCAGGTTTCCACAGAGTCAGCTCCTCCCATTTTTACTAAGAATATTTGTGTAGCACTTTTTCAAACAAGAAGTAAGCATTGCCTTTCACTGCCAATTAATACTCTTTCAGTTAATGATAGCAACATCAGAGTTAGGTTTTCACCACAAAGCACAGTATGTGCACATGAGCTCCACCTGAGAAAATGGTAGGGACAAGCATCTTATATGCCAGCAGCATGTGGAAGCTGGTATCATCAATCAGTACAGACTCATGCCGCTGTCTTTGAGAAAGCCTCTGCAAGGTACTCTCTGTTACAAATGCTTTAATCTTCTCTGCAGTGTAAGGAAGGAATGTAATTGGTGACGTACAAAACTTTACCAGCTTGGAGGAAAAAAGGCTAATTAAAAGAGAAGGCCCTAATCATAATGAAATTCCAATTGTGTGCAACAAATGTATCAGAGGGAGAGATTAAAACTCGTGAAATGAACAGAAAGTTGTTATCTATACATTCAGTCTCTGTTCCTTTCTGTGATATGCATTTAACAGGAAATAGGTTGTTGGGCTTCTTACAGCAGAGTGCACATGCTCTGTGCACAACCACACACTGGTAGCACTGGTCTTGCTTGGTTCCCATTTTACTGTCAGTGAGGAAGAAGTCCTAAAATTCCTCCTGTTTCCATCCAGCATTATCCAATGGTTAGAAAGTGGTACAGTAAAGAAGGTAGCGCTGCATCTTCTCAGGGAATGATGTGGGATTCTCTACAGTAATTCTGGCTGTGAGCAGTTGTTAACCATAACCTTTCTTCCTCCTGACAAAGGAGAATGAGGCAGGAATTGTTTTTATTGCAGCAAACATTTTAATAGAAGTACAGATTTGGATGCATTGCAGTGATGGAGAGAGTGAAATCGTCAATGTCTAGCAGTCAAACCTAGGAAAAATCCTGCGCAAGTTCAGTGTAGCTCTGTGGCTTTTTTTAACCATACAGACTTCTACGCTAACCTGGCTTGGGAGACTTGATTAAAGGATAGTTGGGACTTCTGCGTTTCCAATAAAAATAAGCAGTGCATTTTTATGCTGGTTCAAAATGCGTTATTTCTGCTATGTATGAACTAATAGGCTTTAATTTATTTTGGGTTTTTTTCTTATTGTTCTTATGAGGCCATCATCCCAGCTGACTGTAGGACCAGTGTGCTGCACTTCTGTGTATTAAGCTTACTTCTGGGACTTTATATAAATATTGAAGAGGCAGAAAACTCCATCCCACCAGCTATCACTTATGCTCAGTGTACAAATCAAAAAAGAATTGAGAACACTGTACTATGGATAATGCCTTAAGTAGATCAAGCTTGAAATACATAAGCCCTCACTCCAGAGACTGTGCTGAGTTTATAGTTATTTCCCCTACATGCCTTTATCTGGCTTAACAGATGATCTGCTCTAGAGCTGGTCACTCTTTCATCTGATGCAATTTTAAGTTGCCACTATCAGGTGTAGTTTGGGTAGATCATCAGTGTTATCTTTGGTTCCAAAGTGCCACCTACGACTGAGCAGCCCAGAAAAGTGAACTTGAAGTTCAATCTAGGAGAGCAGCCTCACACCACAGCCCTAGACTCTGCATTGATCCCCTACTACTTTCATTTTACCCAAGAACTTGTTTGCCTTGTGGCATTTTCAGCCTTTTCTCTCATATTCCTTGTTGTTGTGGCTAAAACTGTTAAACGCTAAAGAGCTCCTTGTAGAATCCTAGAACCATAGAATAGTTTGAGTTGGAAGGAACCTTCAAAAGTGATCTAGTCCAACCCCCTGCAATAAACAGGAACATCATCAATTAGACCAGTTTGCGGTAGCTTTAGTTATGAACGTTGTGGATTTAATTTTGGTCTTACTATCTTTATCAGATTCTTTAACTTTCAAGAGTTCACTGGATATCTTTTATAGGAGTGTTTTGATAGGATGCTGGCAATTGTAATAGCTGTGATAAAACCAAATGTGGAAAATCCTTTTGGTTTGCAGCATCCCTAGGTCTGGGAGTGCCTGGATCCCTGGCTGCGCGCACTGCCCACTGTTGGACACCCACTCTGTCCAGCTGTGTGGGCAGGCAGAGTGTGGGGAAGCCCTTCACCTCTTGGTTCTCAGTCACACAGCTCGTACTACGTGGGCAGCTGGAATGCAAACTTCTTCCCATTTCCTTTACCACTGAGCTAATTTTATGGTGCTACAAACATTGCAGTGGAGGGGGTATTTCTGCCCTTTTTTTTCAACATTAGGGGACTTGTAAAGCAGCAGCTTTTGTTTGTTCAGAAAGTATTCAGACTTTTGTTAGTCTACAGCTCTTCTGCTACACTGCTTGTAGAAGCAGCATAATTGAAAGAGCTGATCCTGTGGACACAAGACAGAGGCTGTGATCATCCACAGCTTGGCTTTACCAGTCAATTCCTTTTTAAAGAAATCCTTCTAATTCCTTACGCTTTTGAGGTGCTTACCTCTGTCTGAAAGCCTTCAAAAAACTGAATTGTGTGCATTTCCAGTTTAACTGCACATCTCCAAGCATATGATTGCTGGTTTGTTTTATAGCTTTCAGCTTATTCCCTTCATTACATAACTTCTTAATTTGGGAAAAGTGATTATTTACTTTTGTGTGTGTATCTTGGTTCTCATGAACTCTAGTATCCCTGCTTTGCCTGTTCACCACTTACATTACATCAGCAAAGAAGGATGAATGCCTGTTCTAATTAGTTCTTTCCCCGGAGGATCACACAGAGATCTCAAGTCAAATTCCTATAAGCACATTTGCTTTAGAATACAGATTCCAAACTGAGTTGTCAGGTTTTTGATCAAGACCAAGGAAAGGATGGTTAAGAAAGTGCATGTGTTAAAGGGACATTTATGTGTTTATGTAAGTCCCAGTGGCAAAGAGACAATGAGCTTCCTCGTGCATTGTAGCATTTATTGAAGAGCATGAAAATAAAACTAAATAACACTTCCAGTAATATTTAGATTAATTTGTATGACACAATTTGGCTGTAATCCAGTGTTCAGCTTCAGGTCGCTGCAGAAAGTTACTAAGCTGCTCATCCAGAAATTATCCCAGCACCATTTTCTGAGTCGAGATACCTGTTAAGGGCATGAATAGATCCAACATGCAGAACCTGTGCTGGCTACACTGACTTATCTCCATGGTGTTTCATACATGCCACGCTGATGTCCTCGCCAGTAGCCAAGCATTTATGTCCGAGGGGGGTTTACGGAGCAATGCTGAAAGGGTTACACTTGTTCCCTGCTAACAGGCATGTCACAGGGACAGCTGCTGCATGAGTGTGAGTTGGGGGGAAGGAAGTCTTGTAGAACCCAGGCTCCCCTTACATTTATTTAATCCCCATGAAGGAATGGGTAATAATGCTAATAATACGCCACCAACGAATAGGCCTGTCCTTCCCATTAAGTCCAGAGAGCAGCATCTTGCAGCTGTTGCAGTGTAAGTAGGAAGAAAAAGAGCTTGAATAAGGAGCAGCTGGCACCTTGTGCCTTGTCTGTAGACACACAAACTCCTCCTTTAGATGGATTAATACCTAAAAAACTATACATGCTTCAGCTGCAGTCCCAACTCCCTGCTTAGATTTGCAGGCATTTTGTGTATTTTGAGAGGTCAGCTAAGTTCTTTCCAGTGTTTCAAGGTCCTGACAGACATTAGGGTCTGCCTGCTTCAGTTGTGGCAGCACATATAGGCAGCTTTGGTAAGTTCAGCTTTTGCTTATGCCTCTCTGCAGGCGGTTTCAAAGCAGTGAGCTGCAAATGGAAGCTCATGGGGCAGATCTACTTCAAGTACCTTCCCTTTGCAAGACAGAAAAGATAATCATTAGCTCTGTCTTATTGGTCCTATGCTGACCTCTTACTAAGACACAGATATTTAGATCCATAGCATGCACATGAGAAGAGAGTGTGGAATGATATCATAACCACATGGTCTGCAAAGTTATTTTGAAAACTCAGATTTGGTAACTATAGCTGCTGAAGTCAGACTTCCCTTTGTTTAGGATAGCTTTGAATGGCTTTGCTGTTTTGATTCCTGCAGTTAGTTTCAAGACTGTCTTTGGTACCTTTCAAGCAGCAGACCTTTCCAGTGTGCCTAAAAAAGTAGTACAAGGGCCTGAAATCAGAATCAGGCTTGCCGAGCCTGATAGATTTTGGCATCTTTCAGTACCTCCTTCCCTGACTGACATGGAACTGTGCTGTACTTGGGGAGCAATGATCACTATGACCTCACTGACAGTGAGAGCTCTGTGGTGTTGTGGCTAACCTACAGCATTAGCACTGAAGCAACAGAGTCTTTACATCTGTGCTTCCAAACTGCTGCAGGTGTCCAACTAGGAGTACAAGTATCATAGGAAAAGGGTAAGGGTGCTGACAATGTGCAGATGTGTATGGCTGGAAACTCCTACTGATGGCTGCAACAGCAGATTTTGAGCAAAATTAGGTTTAGAAACCCCTGTTCTACACTTTGCTGTAGGTCTGAGCATTGATATTACAGGACAATGGCTAAATCCTATGATCTGCATCCACCATTTACGTGGTATATGATACGCAAACACACATATCGCCAAAGATGGGAATGAACAAGGCAAGTGGTTTGTTTCAACCTATCTGGGGTAACAAAGAGCCTATCTTTGGGAAACAAATAAATACACTCTTTTTTCGTAACAGTGAGTAGTATTTATTTAAGGTGCCTTTATTGAGGTATTTCTCAAGGCTTTCAAGTGTTTAAAAGGATTTTTTTACTGCTTTGGTTAACTAAGTTATACTAATTCACAGCAAACAGATGTAACTTTTGTGTCAAGAGGCCTTTAGATTTCCCTTACCCGTTTGCTTTGCTACTATTTATTTATTTTTATTATTTATTAGGTGTTAAGTATTTTATTGAGGTTTTGGTGGCAGAGGTGTTATGTGGTTTGCGTTTCCTGCTGCTATTTTCTCTTGAGAGGCTTTCTGTAATAGCTGTACTCTCACTATATCCAAGTTTGTCCTCACTTCAGTATTAATTCATCATCTCTTCATCTGATTTCTAACTGTAAATGCAAACACCTTGTGCTCAGGTGTGTGTTAGTAATTTTCACCTGAGGTAGTGGACCCATTGGATCATACTGGTTTAAGAGCTAAGCCTATGTGCTGCTTGCTCTCTCTCGGTAACTGTGCAGCTGCAGGCTACACTGTCTGAAGGCTCAGTCCTGCTGCCTGCGTTCTGTAGTTTGAAAGAGTAGGAAAGGGACTGGCTGCCTTGCTGGGAACCCAAGCAAGGCCCTTAGAAGTCCCAGGCAAACACAGAGCACTGATCCTTGCTATGTGTATCATCAGTATGGCTTTGAATGGAACAGTTTGCTCCAAGTCAAACCAAAACCACTACACTCAGCTTCTGTGCAGAGAAGGTATAGTTCCTGTGGGATATATAGCCCCTCCTCATTGTATTGGGAGAGGGTTCTGCTCAGTCTGACAGATCTGGAGTGGAAAGTCACTAAATATTTCACTTTTATGTTACTAGAAATGAGCAGAATTTGAGCCACTGCTAAAACTGGTCTTTTGTTTAGTGTCAAGCACAGAGTAAAGGAAATTCTATTGAAAAAAATAAAACCTGTAGAGTCCATGTGGAGTTTTGATCTCCTAGAACCTAAGCCTTTTTTCCCCACCACTTCTAAGCCCTAGCTTGCATCAGTACAGATTTAAATATAACCTGACCTTCCATCAGTTGATTTTGGAGTTCCTGCAGCTTTTGGTGTGATCTTTAAAAGGATACCCAATCTGCTGTGTGGCAGATGTAACCTCCTTTGTGCTGGACATGAACGTGATGTAAAATGTTACAAAGTCAAAGGAGTACTGCTGCCTGAGCCTTGGTTGTGGAGCAGGGGACACTCCGCAAGACTGCAGTCAGTATGAGAGCTTACTGGGGCTTGTACAGGCAGGGGAGGGACGGAAGATCCCAGCATGCGCTTCAATGACTGCAAGTTAAGCCATTAGACAACAGGGGGCAGGATTTAAACCAGGAACGGATTGCAAACTATTTTTCCAAACTTAGGATGGAAAAGATCAGACAGACACCAAAGTGTCAGAGACCTTTTTTCAGTGGGCTAAGGCAGAGGGTGTCTTCTGTTTTCATTTGCCTAGGAGAACGCAGAGATAGGAAATCTGAAATGTGTCTCCCCTAGGCCACAAGGTAGAGATAGGAATACTCTGCCCCCACCACCTTACCCCCCAAGTTGCTTTTATTCTACATAAACATTACGGTTTTAGGCATCTCAGTGATGGCAGATTGTCACTTTTGCTGCCTCACAGGAAACAGAGTTCTGTTCCTGGAGCAAGTCAGACCTACTGTGATGAATTCCAGATGAGATATGGGAAAACCTAGGGAGGTCTGGCTTGAGTGGAAGATTCAACTTGGAAAGATGGATAATGACTAAATGGACAGTCTAGATGCACTTGGAGAATAAACAGGCATAACAGGAGGTACCAGTAGCAACTTGTATTTTTCAGATTTCTCATCTCTTCCCACTGCTGCTTCCAATGGAAGGGCCAGGGAATGTGTAGATCTTGCTATTTTAACTGCACTCAGATCTCCTCTGATACAGGGAACATGCTGGTCTAAACTAGCACTGATGCAGTACTTGATGTTTAACTCCCCATGCAGCAATGAACTACTCTATCATTGTCTTCAGTGGAATTTTGGCTTAAGAATAAATAGGGATTGATTTAAGTATTTGCTTAAGTGATCATCTTAGGTGAGTCATACCTATAAGCACCTTTGAACTACCAGCATTTCAGAGCAGCATATGGAATTAGCAGGAAAGCATTCCACATTTCAGTAAAAATAAAAGCACTGATCCCAGAGCTTTGGTTTTCAGTGTCTCCCAGGCAGGATGTCGTGTACTTGTGTGGGTGGGTGAAGATCGGAAGGGCACAGGCCTTTCCTACACTTCCAGCATGTTCACCACCCCCACTTCTGATGGAAGGTGCTGCAGTAAAGAAAACAGCACATTTTCAGCCATAACTCTGTGTTTTTCCTTTGTGGTCTGTTTATAGTTCATGGATCGTACTTTAGAATGTTCTCTCATGAACTAATAGGCACTATACTTACCACAAATATAGATCAGTAACAAAACCCACTGGAATATCTCCATCTGTGTAACTAAAGAATAAAGCCAGAAGACTTCTTATCTTACAGTTAAAGCAATTCATTAACAAGAAATAGCTCATGTAACTGGAATTAATGGCCTATTTCTTCATAGTTCTGTCACTTCTAAATATTTACACGTTTATAACTGCAGGCAAACACATTGTGATCCGAAAATGTGCTCTGTGGTTTTTATACTGCGGTGCATAGTCCAACTGTGTACATAAACCTCATGTTCATCCCTGTATTTCCCAACTCCTAATAGAAATCTCAAACCTGTAAATTGGGTTTATACTATGCTTCTGGATGTAGCTGAACTTCGTGTATAAGAATGACATCATTGTTTCTGGGGTAACTAGCCTTACATGAAAAGAGGAAAATCAGAAGCAGACTTTTAAGAGGAAAATATCAAACAAAATAAATGGTTTGAACACAATATATGATGCTTTTGGGTGCTATAAACATTTTATTGTTACTTGTTTGGGAAGAACTGCATAACTCACTGGGGCTCCACAACTTGTGAGTAATGCAGCCATCTCAAAATCCAACAGATTTATCAGTCATGGTGTTCAAATGAAAATCCAGGATCTCATTTCCTCCTAAGCCCTCATAAATTTGATCCAGTGTTTAACAACGGCTCATCTGCATGTGTTCCCTTACATTTATACAAGTGCACACAACTTGGCTTGAAAAGTGTACCCTGATGGGAATATTTTAGTGCCAGAGTGCTAAAACCTAGTTGCTACTTCTACTTTTTAAAATAGAAGCACCAGAAACTTCAGAAACCAGTCACCTATAGCAGTGATTACAGGAGATACAGTATTGCAGCTAGAGACTTTGTGCTAGAAATGAACAATTGTTCATGTTATTCTGCATAGACAGTAACTCACATCTAGGTGAAGCTACAGGCTCATTGCTGTTACACTGAGCCTCACTGTGTTCCGACCTGGGACCACATTTCATCCTCCAGTTACAGGCAGAGAGTGGCACCACATGGTGATTTTCTGGGGTTGCCTCAACACTTTGTGGTGGTGAACCCCACCTGCCTTTTGGCTGATAGAGCACTCACAGAACCCTTCTAGTGCTTTCCAGAGAGGCATCTGCTCTGGTGATTCGACTCAGCCTAGCTGTAAGCACAGCATCTGGCCCGTGTAGGTCCTTACTATACTGCTCCTTGCAACAGCATCGCACCTTGCTAACTGCTGCCCTGCAGAGGAGCTTGCTGTAAGACAGCTACCTACCGGCAGTTCCTGGGTCTTCCAATGCGTTTCTTCATTGGTGAAGCTACTGTATTGCAACTGAATTCTGCAGCAGCAGTACTGCTGCCGCACAGATCAGTGAGAAGCATTTCGCTGGGAAAGTTTTCTGTAAATTGCACCTCTGTTGATTGTTGCCTCAACTTCTATTATTATTATCATCATCACTGAGTTTATTATTATTATTATTTCCAAATTATGTGGCTGATGGGTGTGCATAGGCTTGTTCCTGCTCAGAGCCAGCCTCCCTCCTCCTCCTCTGTGCGACCAGAGCCTGTTCCTGTTGCATCCCGTTGCGACATTGCAACTGAAGGCTTGTGGTGTCCCGTGTGGCAGCCGCGGCGGGAGCACATCCATGTGGGAAGCCCTGCTCCTATTTCCATGCAAATGCTTTTGTTACTAATAACCATTGTTTCCAAAAGGGAGTGGAACCCGAGCACCCCGGGAGCGCCCAGGCTCGCTTATCGGGGTTAATTTTAAGGTGCCATATAAAGACTCCCCGCGAAAGCGGCACGAGCCGAGTGCTCCCAGGAGCCGCAGCCGCCTCGCAGCCCGCCCGGCTCTGCAGCGCGGATTATTTAAGCGTCCGCGGGGTTCAGGGGAGCGCAGCGAGAGGAGCGGCGCCCGCGGAGCACGGGAAGGGCTGCGGGGCGAGCGCGGCGCCCGCTGTGCGCCCGCAGCCCGGCGGCCGCGCACTGCGCATGCGCTGCACGCCCCGCCCAGCGCCACGAGGGCGAAGGGAGGGGCTGGGGCGTGAGACACGCCCCGGAGAGGCGGGGCTAGAGGAGGGGCGGGGCTAGATGAGATGATGTCACCGGGGTGTGGCTGCGCGGAGGAGCGCGGCTATGGTGGGAGTGGGGCTTCAATGGGTCGGGCCGAGCCTTGGCCCTCCCATGAGGGACGGGCTCGTGGTACGGCTGTGGGCACACGTACGTGCCTGTCGTGCCTTTCGTTTCGGAGTGTCAGGAAGGCTGACCATCATAAAGGCACGAGAGCTGGTTCAATAGCGTGTGTGAAATGGGGGGGAAAAGGGCTGTGTGTGGGGAAATGAGGTGGGGTGCATCCGGTCTGGCAGTTAACGACAAAAGTGCGGCTGGGGCAGGGACTGCACAGCCTCCGTGTCAGGATTCAGTCGCTCCTACCTAATACGGTTACTTGCTTCTGGTGTACCAAATAGGAAATGTTACAAACACTCAAATGCTGTTAATAAGCATTAATCCCTTCAAATACTGTAAAACAGCACTTGGTGAACTGTACTTTTTAACTAACGGCTCTAAGGATTTTGGTCTCTCTGGAGATCTAACAGTGTAATGGCTGCCTTGGATTTTGCAAGGCAAAGTGTCTGAAAATTTTAAATGGCAAAGAAAGCAAGTACTGCAGGGCTGTGAGCTAGGATAATTTCTAAACTTCTGAACAAATAGCTGTGCTCTTTTGAGATACGGTCTCCTTGGTGATTTCCCTGGCTGCTCAGTAAGGCGCTCAGATAAGCCTGATGTTTAACCTAAGCATCTTATTAAACTGTTCTCTTTTGGGAGGTTTTGTACTTTACCCATTCGTGACGCACTGGTCGCATACGTGTGTCAGATAACGCCGTCGAAGCACAGTCTGTTTTGTTGAGATGCAAGTGGTGGGTCTAGTCCTGCCCTTGTAGAGACCCATGCCATTCCCAAGGAAAACAGCAGGCTTGCAAACCCACATCTTGGCATGGAATGGTCCTATGGGCTCTGCTAAACACATGTAGCATGTGGCCCTAAACCCCTCTGAGAAGCTGTTTATGAAAAGCTCTACAGAAACATCAGCACAATGTAGGAAATGTTTCTGAAGCAGCAGCTGAATGTTCTGCTTCTGCTTGTTTGTGCCTTTTCATTTAATTTTGCTGCTCTTGGTACATGCTGGGTGGGGAACCCCATGCTGTTAATGGCTCCTCAACGTTTCACCCAAACTTTCACCCCAGACGGAGGGCAGGAGTTGTGGCCAGCACACTGAGGCCGCAGCTGTGCGGAGCGTTTCGGAGCCGTTGTTCCTGCAGTGCAGACAGCAGTGTAATTTTTCAGCATGGAGTTCTGCATCATTTTAATGCTGAAATGTACTCAGAAGGGGCCATGGAGTCCTAGGAGCCTACAGGGTTCCTCCCTGTTGCTGTGTTGCCTTTCAGAGGAGGATCTCAAAGCACTTTTGAAAGGCATTGAGAAGACATTTGCTGGCCATATTAGAAGCAAAACAAGCTGAAGGACCCAGCTAGCGGCTTCCCAGTTCTCTTTTCTAACCACAAGAACAAGCTGCTTTTCATTTTGTCCTGTCCGGTTTCCTGTGGGCTGTGTTTCTGCCCGGGTGAGGTGTCTGCCATGCTTGACTCCCGGTGTGAGGGCTGCCTGCTCGGTCCCATCCCCATCACTCCTCACACAGTGGGAGCTGGAAGGTTGCTCTGTGCCATGTACCAAGCCATGAGCCTCCCTAAGGAAGGGACACCCCTGTCAGATGGACAGGCTGGGAGGCAGGAGAGGAGCAGGGTACCACCAAAATGGGGGATTTCATGAACAGAACTGCTTCGATCTCCACATTCCCAGACAGACATGATGCTGGATGGACAGGGGAAGAGTCCAAAGGTACCTTAGGCTGCCTTCACCCTGTGATGGATTGATGGTGGTGGAGAGGCTGGAGCTGAGGGGATGCTCCCACATCTCCTCATCCTGTAGAGGACAGCCATGCCTCTGCCACCGACCACTCCTCAGGGGACCGTATTTTGGCAGATGAAGGGCACTGAGGTCCCCACAGGTCACCACAGGGGTGAGGCGGGAGTCGTACTTCAGGTTTCACGCCAGGTTCCGGTGATTTTGTGGGAGAAACAGCCATAAATCCATTTATATTCCACCTCCCCCGCGCTCCGGCCGTGGAACACCGTCAGCCCGAGACCCGCCCGTGCCTCACACCCACCCTTCGCTCCCCGGGCAGGTTCGACACCGCCGCCATCTTCCCGCCCCCTCAGAGCCGGACGGAGCCCGCCGAGCGCTTCCGGGTCAAGCGCAGCGGGGCGGGGGCCGCCGGCGGTGTCGTGGTGGGGCCGGAGCGGGGTGCGGGGAGCGGGGTGCGGGTCCTGCCCGCGGTTACCGGCACCGGGCACCGCTCCGCTTACCGGGAGGGGCTGTGTTACAGCGCTGTCGCCCCCTGCGTGTCCCGGGTGGCCGAGGAGGTGCCGGTGGCCCCTGGGGATCGGGGTGGTGGGAGCAGGGATGGGCGGGGTGCGCGTCCGTACTTCTTCGTTTGACTTCGTTCTGCCGTGAGGTAGAGGAAATGCTGCGTCATTGGGTTTGGGACTTGTCCGAGAGGTGCAGCAAGGAGCCGCGAAGCTTTGAAAGAAAGCGAAAGGATGATAAAGGGGGAAAGTTCCCAAACTTGTATGTTTAGATCTTAGGAAGAGCCTATAGTAGCATGACAGAATGGGAACCTGCCTAAAATTTCTGTGCTGTTAATGTAATATGGTGGAAGAAAAGAGATAAATGCCTCTTTTCAAATTAGAAAAGTCCTGGTTTACATGAAGGAAGTCAATAAAATTAATCCAGTATTTTCTGGATAAGCTGCATCTGACCTCTATTTTAGCTCTTCCTCCTGCTCTCTGACCTGTTAAAAGGAATGCCCTAATGTTTCATGGCTTAAACCACAACAATTGTTCAAGAAAAGACCTTGTTGCAACATCTCAAGAAAGGATGCATGTTAAAGCAAGGCAGACATGTGCTGAGATTTTTTCAAAGCCTATCAGATACCTAATCTGCTTTCAGTGTATATCTATACATATATCTCTATATGTATAAGTGCCTGAAATTAAAAATCTTGTCGAATAAAAAAATCAAGTAAAATGTATTTGTTCTGAACATAAAATGCTAATTATGAGGAGCTCTCTCCTGTAGAACAACACAAGCAGGTAAGTAGCACATCAGCTTCGTTCCTTAAGGGAACTTTCTCCAAGTATTTCACCAAGTAAAGCACCTGCCTTCTGGAGTTAGTTAATGCTCAGAACATGACTTCATTAGAATAGATTGCTGAGAGATGCAGGCCATGTTTCATTCCAAGAGGAGCCACAGTCCTTGCATCAGAAGCAAGTCAGATGTCTCCTGAACAGTACTCAATTAGCAGGTAGCCTAAAAACGAAGCTGGGGTCCTGTTGTCCAGACCAAATCTACACGTCTGCAGTGTCCCTTTAATTATTCAAAAATGAGTGTTCTCCGTCAGTGTGTTAACTCAGATGAAAGTGTGCAAACAAAAATGGGGTGAGTGGGCAAAGCCGTTTTGCAGCGTCTACTTTTGCTTCCAGTGGCAATTGCCAATGCTTGCCAATAGGAAGGAACAAAAACAGCCATGGGGAAGAAAACCAAGCCCAAACCTCCTTCTTGGTTGTGCCAGTCTTGCAGGAAAAAAAAACCCATTGTGTTCAGACTGGAGAAGCTGCAGAGCCAAGCGTGGCAGTAGTCCCTGCCAGTAAATAGGAAAGTCATGGCATGAAATATGGAAGAATCAGCCTATGTTAGGGGTCGGGAAGTGAGGGATGGTCTGATTTACAAGCTCTCACTGAGGGCACCTTGCGGATGACATGCTGGCATTGCTCAAAGTTGCTGTGCCACTGAGGTTTCTGGGTAAGGAGCCTGATACTCAAAATCTGGAAAAAGAAATGGATGTACCTGTTTTCCTGTGTGCCCTTTCATTTGTGTTCACTCTCAGAAAGCTGTGTTGCTCTGTCCCACACTGGCCGGGGTTCTGGGGGTACGTTACTAAGCTGGTGGATTTCCAGGGGTCACTTTTTCAGCATAGGCTACATCGGAGAGTGTTCTCTCTGTGGATTCATTGCTGCTGCATCCTGCAGGCTCAGGTGCCTCTTTTGAATTGGAGCACAATATACTGGGAGTATTTGTTCCAGAATACCATGAAAGACTTTTTTAAGATAAACACGCAGAGAACCTGCACTCTGCACTTTCTTCTCTCTTTGCTTTCAACTCCTGAGTAACTAAAATCCCATTTTCTTGTATACCAGTTAGGCTGGGAAGCTGTCTGAGAGAAAGAATACCCTGCTGCCAGATGCTCTTTTTTTATTCTAACACAGTTGTTTTTCTCTTCATTTGATAAAGTTAAAATAAACAGTCTCTGGGGTGAATTACAGGCGTCAAAATTGGATTGGCATACAAACTGTAGAGCAGTTGGTGGTTGGGAGTCTGGGGAAAAAGAAACAGCAGGTTTTAGCTAGAGGGGACAACAGCTTTATTTCCCTCTTGGTCCTTGACAACTAAGCAGATGTCCTACAATTATTATTTTACCTTCTAGTAATATTGTCTCTTTTCCTATGCTCCCAGGTACGAGGCTGGGGTTTTTGCAGATGTGCAGGTATATCTCTTCCCTAGTTCAAAGCCATCTTAGTGCATCACTAGCTCCATCTATTGCTGGTTAATGGCCAGCTGAGATTCAAATGAATGCTTGTTTCTCCCTCTCAGCTTTATAGTAGGTACCTACTTCCAGTGCCATTTACGTAAGTACAACTGGTGGTGTTAAGAATAAGATCTTTTATGAATATCTTACATGGGCTTTTTCACACCCATTGTGTTGCAGACTGCTTCTGGATTAATGCCCTTCACTGAATACATAGTGGTCCTGTTGATGTTTTCTATGGTCCTTCAGAGTCCTCCAGTACAGGTACCATCAGGACCATGAAACCCTGACAACTGCCCTGCATTCCTCTGAACAGATGATGGGGTAATGGATGGCATCACAAGGCATAACCGCTGTCACTGCGTACCCACTGTCACTGGGTTGGAAGAGGCATAATGTCTCTTGGTAAGTCTGAAAATATTTAGGAGAAAAAACACTGAGAAAAAGAATGTCAAGTTATTTTTAAGGTTCTGAACTAATACATAAAAGAGTGCTTGCATGGTCTCCTGACAGACAACAAATGGTCCGTTCAGCGGTTTCTGTATTTGTGAGCATCTCGGGCTACTTTCAGAGCTTACCTTAGCCTGATACAATGAACGTGCTGGAGCCTGAAGATGCAAACTTCTTTCTTCATGTTTTTAAAACAGTCTTGAAGTCTTTTTCGAGCCTTAACAAAGCTGCAATCCAGGTTTACCGTCCTACAAGACACCTGACAGAGAAGTTAAATGGCACTCCAGACTCATTTCTAAAAACTTACTTGGGATACAGGGAATGTTGCTGTTTTTCACAGCAGGTGGGCATTCGAGCTGAGGCCTGTGTCTTTCCCGGTTGTGTATGTAATCTATAAACACTCAGGTAATTTGGTGTCTGCATTTATACACTGCCTGTCTTCCCAGTTTGTATTCAGTGTTTTCTTTGTGCGTGCGTGCCAAATGACATCTTAAATTCTTGGACCTTATTTAAGGAGATGTCGCGTAACTTGGAATGTTTAACAAAACCTTTAGTACAGTTTTACTCTGCAAAGCTTGCAGCTGCTCTTGCAGCATGAAAGACAACCATTCTGTTTCTTAGGGTAACAAGTGTAAATCACTTTTTGCTCTCTAGAATAAGGGGCTTACAAAAAGTGAAGTCTTTGCAGATGAGGCTTTTGATCCTGTAGATCCAGGATTGGCTTTGTGTAAGAGGTTAGAGTGGTGGGCAGAAGGTTTCCATTGTTCCAGCACTCTCTGATTGAACAACTTGGCACCTCTTTGTTGAAGGTTTCAAACAGCCAGACAGCCTGACAGCCACAGTCAGCCCAACAGCTGCACGAGACTGAGATGGTCTCAAGTGCTCTGTAGTACATCAGTGAAGCCTGCAGCACTGCTAGGTAAAAGTCAGCAAGGATCCCAGTAAAGCACTGGTGGGAGTGTGGTGCCCAGTAGCTTGTGGTTATGGGACTGGTGCCTACAACTGTTCAAAATGAAAGGTGTCAAATCACCACAGGCACATGCATGTGAAATGACAGGCAATTAGAGAAACCCAAGAACTGCTTTCTCATGCCACACTTGTATTTCTGCTGCTTGAAGTCCAGATAAATGGATGGCTGACTGCCCTTACATTCGGCGTCTGTCTGCAGAGAATATACTGGTCCCTGCACCATTCAACCCTGCCTGGGACTGGTTTTCATTAGAGCTGGCCAGAGGCAATGCAAATTGTCCAGAAGCTGAAAGCACATACTGCAGTTGTGCCTGGGCCCGAGTTGTGGCTGTGTCTTGTGCATACTCCAATAAACACTCACAAGTTCCCGAACTAGCCAACAACTCCTGTAATGTCCCAAGGTGAACTTGTGTTAGGAGTGGAGCCAGGCAGAGAGATAATCACTGAACTGGAGAGTAAACGCACCATGTGTCTCTCCTGTTCAAAACCACTCTAATTTCAAACATCTTGCCTCAACAACGATCTGTTATCGAACTGCAGGCCAAGAATCTGTCAGAAGAATTTAAATACAATTCTGACAAGAGCAGAACTAGATAGACTAAAACTTCACCAACCTGTGGGTAAAACAAAGCTAATTGTGTAAGTGCTTGCCTGGGTCAGAACAGAGGTGATCCCTCAGGGATCTTCTTTGTTGTGCAGCTGTAGCTTCCCAAAGCAGGGGATTTCTCTGAGGTGTTTAAACTCTATAATGAAATAGAGAGGTGAGTCCAAGAGGGTGTCTTTATTACTTTGAAAACTGAAAGAAGAGGTTGAACTGAGAGAGAGCAGACAAGTGGTGCAGCCAAGGGGGTCGTGCACTGAAACGTGAAACAAGTTCCCAAGAGTTTCTGAAAGAACCATTTTCTGAATGGGAAAGCGTTGGTGGCAGAGGTGTACACATAAGAAATAGACTGTCTCCCTCCAAGGAAGAGGGAAAATGAAGTACACGGGAAACCCTTTGCATACTTTCAGCTTAATGTTGTGGGGCTAGAAACTCGAGAATGCCTAATGCTGATCTTACACTGTTTTCTAACGTTATGATACTCAAATCATTATGCTACTGTCTATCACTTGTCAATACTGTTTAGGAGACATGCCTGAATTTCTGGTATTCTGTTGACAATTGCAAGAGTCCTTCTGTTAGTAGTGCTGGAATCAAGTTTTCAGCTTTATTTAGGTTCTGGCAGAACGAGCTGGCAAAACTACACGAGTTGGAAGAGGAGGAAGAGAGTTTCAGGTACGAAGACGTCTCTGTGGCACTCTCTGAGATGCTGCTGCGTGTCATTAAAAGGGATGTGAAGCAGGGAGTCCATCTGGACTGTCAATATGCATCTGAGTTGACTGAACATGATTGCAGAGGTACGGCCATTTTTAAGACAAGCTAAACTTCAAGAAATAGGTGTTGGTAATCTGTAAGTTACCTGCGGAACACTAGAAAATCTGAATGATCATCTGGATTGCACCCAAAAGGGATGGAAGGAAGCAAGTGTGTGACAGCCTATTCTGAGCAGTGACTTGTCCTTGAGGAAGTAATTATATGTCCTATTAATCTTTAGTTCTTTCAGACCTTTCTTACCAAGTACTACCCCTTCATTCCTCCTTGGATCCTTTAAGCTATAAAAGCCATAATTACTTTTCCTACCACTCACTGTTGCATTGTATAGAGATGCACAAGGCAGGTCTGATTTGCTGGACACCAGCATGTATTACAGAGAGGTGCTGTGCCTCCATGGCCAGCCCAGGAGCCCACTGTGTCCCTATGGGCTGCTGATGCTCCTTGGCATGCTACCTGTGTGTAGGCACAGGTCTCCCAGCACTGGTTATTGGATGAATGTATTGACGCTGCACAGTGTGGGAGAGAGCAGAAACGAGGGGAAATCTCCATGCACAGATGTCTGTCCTTGTCTGGCCAAACTGCTGCTCCTAAACTGCAGAGGCACCCAGGGCTCAGGCAGACATCACTTGCTTCCTCTTTCTGGACATGTGTCTTCCTGTAAGTTGAGGTGGAACTGCTTACGCAGGTTGTTTGTAGACCCTTCCTCCTGTCCTGTGATGGACGTGATTGAATCCAGTAAAGAGACGTTTTCTCCATTGCCAGGTTCCTGCAGCGAAAACTTGGGCCATCTGCCTAATAGTCTGTTGCGTTTCTGGTCGCATGGTGCTGCAGTACTGGCTGGAGCTCTGCTGTTGTGCAACAGTCACGTATGGAAAGCTTTACCCTTTAATGTGCAAAATGGGAAAGACAGATGCAATCTGGGCCTAATATTCTTCTATTTTTTCCTCTCATCTCTCAGGAGCTCTCTTGCTGCTGTCTTTCCTCACTCGGAGTACCAGAGCCCCTTTTTTACTTGGTAAAGCAGGCACAGACTCACTGTCCCCTGAAGCAAGCTACCTGCCTCAGGGCTGTTACCCAGTATCTCCAGAGGATATAAACCATCTCTCTGTGATGTTTGTAAATCTGAGCCCATGTGTATCGATTAGCCCCATTGCTTCCGAATGCATCCCACAGGAATAACAGTTCCCAAACTTTTTGCTAGCTGTGATTACAGGTTGAGGTGGATGCACAGTGGGTGTCCAGTTAACCCAGCAAAACTCCTTTAGTAGAAAACTATGGAAAAAGGGGATGAGAGAGATCTGGTGTTGCAAACAACAGAACCGAATGCTCTGTCTTGCAGAAGGGTGGGAGATTTAGGAGCAGTTAGTAGCTTGACTTAAAAAAAACCCAAAGATGAATAATAAAGGCAGGTCCTATTTTTCTAGGCTACTCAGATTTGTTATAAATGATGGCACTAAATAACCAGCCGTGCCCAAGCTTCCCTGAAAGGCTTTCTAATATCAGCAGCTGATACCCTACTGTGCAGGGACACAATTGGGTCTGTTCATCCAGACAATACACCTGTCATTGGGAAACATAAAGCTGGCAATTAGCAGGGGAGGCTCTGTGTTGAGCTTTCATCTCAGACAATAAGAAGGGCCTGGAAGAGTGAGATTAAGGCTGGCATGTCCACAAGAGATTGTTGAAACAAACCTCACTGACACTCGGGGGCATTTAAGAGACAAAAACAACAAAATAAAACCCTGGTTAAATCTAACTCTACAACAAGTCTAAAAAAGCAAAATAGCACTGGAATAGGATCATTTGCCTTAGAAATGTGAGCCTGGGGTTGTGGAGGGAAGACTTTCTTCCCAGCTGAGGTGTCTTGTAGCTGTCAGTGGGGTATCATAGGAAATTAACCCCAAGCAGGGTTCTGTGCACTCAAACTGCAGTGGGAGTTCTGCATTGCTTAGCCAGCACTGGGGCTGAGAGCCAGCATCCATGCGATAGAGATTTTTACCCAACTAATGCAAGTTCTAAACCCTGGACAATACTCCATACTTGTCACTCTGATAAAGTCTCACAAATTACTAACCCTACAAAGGCCCTGGAAGCAATACAGCAACACAAGTTGTCTCAGCTGCTTCTTGTGACCAGTTCTGAAACTGGAAGGGAAGCAGCTGACCATATCAGCCATTGTAAAGAGAGAGATTAGAATAAACTAATTTGCTCAGCAGGGCTCAAACTTCTCTTCTGCTGGTGCAGTTCTTCCAACACGCTGGCGTCAGGAAAGCCACAGAGGAAAGTTAGGAATATCTTTTCCTTGCTGTCAGTTCCATCTCCCCAGGTATATAACTTAAGATGACATATGCCGTTAAGTACTGTCTGCAGTGGGTCTTCAGTGGTGGATCCCACACTGTGCTTTCAGCAGTGCACAGAACAGGGAGAGGAGATGCAGATACTCACTGCAGAGCTCTTGCAAGCAGTTGAGGTGTGACTTGTGTGCTGAAGGCAGGCGACACTGCTGCAGACAGAGGCATGGTGGTGTGAGGACTGCAGGGTGGGTTGTGAGTTTTGCTGTGTGAAGAGGTGAGCCAATACAAACAGGCTCTTGAGACCTACATGCTTGGGTCACCCTGTCCCCTTGGGGAGGGATTGCTCTTCCTGCCTGTGAACTTGTGCCCTCTCCGCTCAGCTTCCTGGAGGACATATCCCTGATGTACTAGACTCTTGATGTGAAGCCTGTAGGATCAGAAAGTTTGGTCAACCCTGATGTGACAGACTTGAAAGGAGAGGGAGAGAGGAAATTGAGAGAATTAGACATATAATGGTATTGCCAAACATGAAGGTGTTTGGCCATAAAAGCAAATCAGTGCAGACCTTCAGTGTGCAGAATGACACCCGTTTGGAAATCTGAAGAATTAGCTTGAACACGTGTCCTCGATGTGACTCTCCTGCAGAGATGTGAATGTGAAATTGCATCCACAATCCAAAGTCCAAAGGCAAATTGTTCACTTAATGGCTGCTGCTAGCTAGCTTAGCCAGTCAATGGTTGCTGTGTAGCTACACAACAGTCTTCTGGGTAATGGATGCATGGAGGCTAGTTAGGTGATGATGTTGTGGCTTTGTCCAGAAGAGGTGGAAGCATTGTCTTAGATTTTTCCAGGCATTGCCGCTTCTGATACCTTGATCCATGTGAGAGTGGTAACGTGTTAATAGCTTGTCTAGAGTGACAGACATGGGATGTCCTGGACTGACGTCGCCCTGTCAGCTGCAACAGCGGGAAGTTGTACCACAACTGGATCACTGCAATGCAGTGTTAATTTCTTCCTGAACACTGATTAATCTTCTTTTGGGAGAGCTGACCTGGAGGCCCTGCAGGAGCAGAAGCCAGCAGCCTTCAGCCAGCTGGAGTTCATGGCACTGCAAGTTCACACTTCTCTTCACACATGGGAATCTCAGGGGTGTGGGAAGGAAAAGGAGAGGAGCTTTAGCTCTGAAGTGTCTGTTCCAAGCATGTGTTAAATATGCAGAGTGAGAACACACTCAGAAATCTATCAGTCCTGTTCCTTTTTTAGTGGTAGACTGTCCATTCTCAGCCTTAAGTCTGCCACAGACTTAGATTTGTGGAAGTTACAAACTGCCCATTTGCAGTGCCCTTTGGGCAGGGGGGATGGCATTTGATGGAAGGCTTTGCTGGTGGAACTGGAAAGCAGAAGTGTTTTGGCCCTGTAGAAGTGAGCTGAAGTTTTAGTTTCTGCATGCGAGAGACGTCTGGGCTCTGTCTGCACCCCTCAAGGAAGTCCCTGAATTAGAGGCAGCAGAAAGCTCCAGTTCTTACCTGCGCACTCACAAACAGCCCAGCTGCCCCTTTTCAAGTGCCCAGCATTAGCCAAGAGAGAAGCAGCAACTGCTTCACTTTTCTTTCTGAATAATAAGCAGTTGGACAGTCAAAAATGGAGTTATTAGGATGAAGACTCTGTGCTTTCATTTATTTCAAACACTACATGGAAGCACCCTTTGCAGAAACATCCATATGTAGATAAACAAGGGTACCCTGAAAGCTCTGAAATGCCGTAGCCTCCTAAGTCAACACCCAGCAAGCCCTGTCTCAGCAGAGAACCCTGTCTAATTCAAAGTTTGGGTAACATTAAACTCCATGAGGAGGAGCTGGGTCAGAGAAAGGGTCAGTTTTGTGCAGTAAGAAGTGGGAAGAAACAAATGTTGGAGTGAAAAAACATCTACAGCTGGGCTAGGGAATGTTATTTTGAAGGATAACTCTGCAAGGGACAGGCTTGCAACGTGACCCAGTGATCTCTGACACACACAGCCCTTTGTTCCATTTTTCAATGCATCTTGCTTAGACACATGGCTTTCTACTCCACTTGGCAAACATTTGATTTATAAAGTTTAACATGTTGCTCGCCCATGTGCTGGGAAGCTCTTCCAAGGGTTGTGTGAAAGATGTGCCTCGAGGGTGGCAGATCAGGGTTTACTCACTGGTAAGCATAACACTTCTTAAAATGCACCTGAGCTGATTTTTTAAATTGACTGCATGTAAACAGAATTGCAACCAATTTAAAACCAAGCTAACCCAGAGTGACAGCATCTCCCATACTGCACAGCACAATTTGCCCTTTCCTCAGCTTCTTATTAAAGAGATTTGCAGGCATTAAAAGCACATTGGGATTTTACCATCTAACCGTCCCAAGGTCGTATGTCTGCTTGGTAAGGTCTTCTTGCACTGGATGGACACCTCTTAACTTTAAGAACTCTGTTATTTCTGATCAATTTTGAGATGGATGGATGGAGGCTGACTTAAGGAGTTGCAGTTGCCTTAAGGAGACAGCTGACTGGCTAGAATATTTGCTTTGTGGGAATTAGTGTCAATACAATGATGGATTACCAGCACTGGTGGCAACGACTGCTGCCATGGCAAGGAACAAACATATGGCAGTGCCCATGTGTGCATGTGGCTGCAGGAAAGCCTCTGGAGAGCTGAGAGGTCCAAAGGGAGCATCCAGCAGGCCAGGATCTGGATCCCACTCCCTAGACTTGATCAGCAGCCTGGGAGCCTGAGCTCTTTGGGGGCCTTTAGGTTGATTTTAGGTGAAAGCACAATGAGGTGCCAATTATTGGCTTCCACTTGCTGGCTGTAACCTTTCCTTTGAAACACCAGTGAAATGTTCTTCCCAGAGTCTCTAGAGCTGCCCTTGATCCCAGCCAAAGCATTGAGTCTTATTTGAAAGTCCAGTGTGTGATTATGGAAGTTCAAATTTAAATCCAAAGAACTTGTGTAGGTGAGGTTACAAACAAGCAGCATTCAGTGAGCACAGGAAACTTCTCCTCTCTGCATGTGCACAGATAGTTCATTTGTGTGACTATAGAAAAGAGGAGTGATGCTGGAGGCTGTGGGCTGGATTCCATTTCTAATGCTACTAGGAAACTGTATTTACTGCTGTTACAAAAAGTGATTAATTCTAAGACATGGGCATAAATAACAGTTTACTATGATCTGGGGAACTCTAACTCTTATTAAACCTAATCCAACAATGAGTTTGAAAAACAGTTTGCACTTTTCCTCTGAAGATCTTTGGTGTAAACTAGAACTCTGTCTCACCTCCTTTGTTCCTTCCATCACCAAGGGAAAGTAGGATCCAGTTTTGGCCAATCCACAGTGAGTAGCAGAGCCCTCTCCCTCCAAGCCTTTGGCGTTCTGTGCCGCACTGTCCGGGAGTGCCAGGCTGTTTCCCAACTGGCAGCAGTGACTAAGCAGCCCACTGCAGCTGCCTCCAAGCTCCATTCTTCTGTGAGAGATTTATTGCAGCAAGCAGAGGTGCTGGGATGTTGTAATTGCCTTCATTCCCGGACCAAGACCCTCAAGAACAAAAGCCAGTTGCCTGCGAATCCATGGTGTGATTCAAGCATTCACTTAGAGGGGAGGAGTGGGAACTGTGTGTCTGTTGCTGTAGCAAAAGTGAGTGGGCATAAACTGAAAGAGCAGCTCTGTCCTGCGAGGCGGGGAGCATTGCTGGCCCATAGAGGTGGCCTGAGCTCTCCAGCCTTCATGTTCCCTCCAGGACTGTCACAGGCCCAGGCTCAAGGAAATGCCAGAACACTGAAGCTGCTGGTCAAGGGAATTACACTGGAGACGTGCTGGAGGTGCCCTGCAGAACTGCGCTGGTCTGACTGCCTCTTTCTCAGTGAGCTCTGCTCATTGTATCAGCCTGGTTTTCTGTTTACTCTCCTAGACATCTCCTCTAGAGCTGGCCTTCTTCACCTGTGCTCCTGAGCACGCTGGTGAGCATCCCTGGAAACTCCTCCACTCCCTGCTTTTTTCTGCCAAGACCATGTGCCAGATCTCCTGGGAAGCTTCATCGGGGACTTCCACGAAGAAGTGATTGTCCAGGAAGAAAATCCCCTGTGCTGCTAACGCAGGTTGCAGAGCGAGGAGGATTGTGAGTGCTTTGCTGTTAGTCGGGGAGAGCGTGTCGGGAGTGGGATGTGCGGGAGGATCCAGTCGGGGGTAGGAATGCGGGATGAGCATCCCCGTGCCCAGTCCCACCCCAGGGAGCCCGGCTCAGCCCGGCCCTGCCTGATCGAGCCCAGCCCAGCCCAGCCCTGTCCAGCTCGGTGGTGCCTGCGGGGTCCCGGGGGCCTGGTGCGGGAACGGCAGCCCCTTTGTGCTCGCCGGGCCGGCGCTGGCGGGGTGAGGACGCTCAGCACGGAGGAGGCTCTTCGGCTGCGGGGTGCGGAGCTGGGCGCGGTGCTCGGTGCGCAGCGTCCCCGCGGAGCGGACCCGCCGTGGGACCCGCTGTCCGTCGGGGCCGTGGCTGCCAAACTCCAGGGCGGTGCTTTGCTGCCCAGCCGGGCTCCCGCTGCCGGGCCGGCTCTCGGGCTTGGCGCCGGAGGCAGCTGGGCTGGGGCTACCCACTTCCCCGAGCTCCGCAGGACGCTGTCGGACCCTGGCTGCTGGCGGCATCGCTTGCAGCTCCCTCGCTGCCCGGTTTTTTCTGCCAGACCGGGATCCAGATTTCCCGTGGTAGTATCCCTAGGGACCTCCGTGAAGAAGTGAAGACCTGGGGCTGCTGGTGCAGGTCAGGAATGGGATTGGGGGTGTCTGTTCACTAGCATAGCACCCGGTTCATCCTGGCCCACATCAGTTGGGCACAGAACTACACAAACACCTCCCTGGAGGGCCTAGAGCTGTGTTTGGTATTTATAAAGTCACTGCTGAACTCGGGAAGACAGTTTGCAAACACTGAGTCCAGGCTCCAGAACTGATCTCCACAGTCCTTTAGCAGTGAAGTCCTTAATTGTGCTTTTAGTGTGCACACAGGAGAGCCCCATTGCGAGCAAGGAGATTACTCCCTGCTGGCAGTGTCAGTGCCAAGAGCCAGCTTTAGGACTTGTTTGCACTGGAGATCACGTTGGCAGTTTCCATGTTTGTGTCTTTCCATACCCTTACCTATGGCTTTACTGGATGTTATACAGCTGCACACTCAGGGTTTCCTTCCACCAGAGCAGAGGTGGTGCAGTGGCAGAAACCCAGCATTGGGCAGCTCTCCAGGATGGCCCCGTGGAACTGGGCTGTGTGTTCAGGCGCTGCTCATAGAGGCTGGGTTTACTGGTGTGCAGGTTCTGTGCTGGTGCTGTGTTCCTGCAGGGTTTAAAAGAAATGAGAAAAGCTGCCAGTGATGTAACACTGTTTAACAGTGCAACTTATAATGGCTTTTTTATTTAGTTAGTGCAGATAAAGAGGCTGTGCTAACTCGCCTGACCATTAGTATCACACATCTGTATGTTTATGACTAATTATTCTGTATCCTGGAAACAAATGTTAAACTGAGACCTCGAGTTCTTTAAGAAGAACTGAGAATTATTTTAATAGAATACAATCTTTTGAGAGGATTTCAGAGTGGTTTTCTCTATTTTGCTTCAAAACTTTTCCAGGAAAGCAGCCTTGTCTGAGAACTTTCTTTCTGCAGAATGCTTCTGCCTCTGCAGTGCGTCTCAAGTAATATTTTGTTTATTCTAGCAAAGGGTGAAAGCTTTCCAGCTGGTCAGCATGTTTAGGAGAGACTTGAGACCTGATTCTTGGTTCTTCAGCTTTCTGGTGAGTCTTACTGTAACTGAATTTCATATTTGAGATAATAGTGATGCTTTATATGAATGTTACAAAACACTCTCTCTAACAGGTCTGTAGTCTGTCCAGGAGTCTCTTTGCCTTTGCAGCCCTTGCCAGGAATCAGACTTCTAAAGGTTAGTGGTTTTATCAGCACTTTTGCATGTTTTTACAAGCAATATTCAGCACAGAGAAGCAACACATTAAAAGGTGTCCAGCAGCAGAAACAGAAGTAAATAAACTATAAACTTATTCTGATACCTGGTTTTGAGCCTGAAATTATATTTGCAGAGTTAAGTATTTGCTTGGCTAACCATGAAATTAGTGTCTAAAATTAGGTAAGTAAGTCTTTGTGCCACTGTAACTGCAAACAAACCACATTATTTTAGGCTTGTAAACTGCATCTGCAAATGGGGAAGCTGGTAGGAGCTGGGAAATGAGGTTAAAATGAAGACATTTCCTTGTACATAGCTGCTTGGAACCACCTACCCTGAGGGCAATCCCTGGGGGTATTACAGTGCGTGTTTCTTTGGGCTGAGCTTGGCATTATTTTGTGTGTCCCACAGAGGTGTGCCCAGCCCCTGCCCTAGGCCAGTAATTCAGTTTGTGAGCAGATTCATAAATGTCCCTCATTTTAGGGCCAATGTAAAAAATTCCAGTCGCCTGGAATTTTCTATCACACTGCTCACTGAACATCCTGCGGGCTGGATACAGAAATGAGCTCCTGTCTTCAGCCCCACCAGGATGGACCAGGCAGTATTTCTGAATGCTTGGGGGTGCTGCAAGAGACTGACCCTGTATTGAGTGTTACGGAAGTGGGTTGGAAAGGCTTTCTGCTTCTCTGTATTATGTGGCTTTCTCCAGGTTTTGCTCCTGTCACAATTGAGACCTCAAGACACATGTATGAATATGTGGCCACTGCTTTAGACTGGTGGCATGCAGACAGATACTGTGAACAACGCTTTGCACAGTTGCTTATTGAGCGTCAAGGCAATGAGCAAGCTTCCCTTAGCAAACTGCTGCATTCCCACCACATCAGAGGTTCTGTCTGGCTGAATGAAAGAGACGGTGTCCTTCACAAGCCAAAACGGAGGCGTAAGTATAAGTGAGCTTGGACGATTTGGACATGTTCTCTGCTTGGTCATTTTTATTCTGACTGGAAAATTTGCCACTCAGTTTTTACTGTCATTGTGGTACCACTCAGGACCTCTAGTCACAATCTGGACCTGGCAATATGTACAACGGTGATCCCAGCACATCAGCTGGTCACTGACAAAATATTCTAATGCATTGCCACAGAAAGGAGTTACAATGGGGCCCCTCTGCTCTGCCCTCCTCTACCATCCCCCTCTAAAGCAGGTCTGCCTGTGCTCAGCCTCACTATTTGTGACCTGCAGGTCCTGCAGAGCAATGCTAGAGACAGGGCCAGGAGAACAGGCATTCCTCAGCAGCAAGGCACCACAGGGCAGATGTCTCAGACATCTTATTTGGTATGCTTAGGAACATATGCTTCCTCCCAGATTCATTTTCTGCAATCCTATTTGCTAGAAACCTATATTTCTGGAAATTATACTCACTGAAATGAGTCAATCTCAGCTTGCCTGCCTTCCTGATCTCCTCCAGGTATGGAGGAAACAGAAGCCTTGTTCTATACTTGCAGGATGTTCTTGCCTGCAGGTCCATGAGTTCTTGAGTAGGAGGCAAATGAAAATGATGGCTTCATCACAGAGGAAGATGAGCAGGCTTTGGCCATGCTGCTTATTTTATGCTGACTGAAATATCTCTTTCTAGGGAACCACATCGTACCAGTCCTGGTGTTTGGAGACAAAACAGACACAAAATACGTGAAGGTGCTCTCTGACTTCCCAGCACTGCCTGCTGTCACAGCCTGCGCCCACCTCCAGTGGGACACCAGGACCCAGGAGATTGCTACAGTCTTCTCCTATGCTGTGCCGGCTTTTATAAATGAGTTCCAGCTCCGTGGCTTTGTTGATGAGGAAGGATTTGTTCGATTTGCTCTCATAGTCCACGAGCACCATTCCCCATACCTGCCTGTGTTCCGTGCTGATGGACAGTGGCATCACTTCTGTGTGACCTGGCAGCAGGAGAATGGGACCTGGGCCATCTATGCTGATGGTAAAAGGAGAGCATCTGCCAGTGGTTTGTGTGCTGTAGGGTCTGCCTCCCAGGCCATCTACGGCCAGGGGACTTTCATTATTGGGCAAGATCAAGATTCCCTGGGAGGCAGCTTCAAGGAGAAAGAGTCCTTCAGTGGGAACATCACTGACTTGCACATCTGGCAGAAAGTTCTCAGCATGGAGCAGATTGAGAAGGTTCGGTCGTGCTGGGTGGTGGAGCAAGACCTTGTATTTCAGTGGAGCTCAAACACTCTGGAGGTTGAAAGCACCGTTCAGGAAGTAACTGCACAGTTTCTTTGCCCAGGTAGATCTCATTACCCTCACTGCTTCAGCTCATTTCTGCAGAGGAGGTCAGCGTGCAAGGGTGGTCCGAGAAGCCAGTCCCATCCCTGAGAAGGGATTTGGTACAGTTTGCGGAATGATGCTTCTCCTTTGGGAAGGAAAGCAGAAGCACATTCGAAGCTGGGTGGGGCAGTTTACAAATTGTACTTAGAAGCACAGTCATCACTGAACCCTTGGTCATTGAAGACCCCTGCAATGGCTCTAGCAAAGACAACTGCTCAGATGTCCTGGGGATGGTGTGTTTCTGCGGGACCTGGGCCTTCTTTTTGTGTGTGTTTCCACAGGGCCTGTTGAAGAATGCCGAGTTTTTGAAGTTGGCAGCAGTGGATTCAGTTACACATCTTGTTTGCAGACTTTGCCTTTTATCTGTCTCTACAGAAAGGGTACAGCACCTATTCCTTGTTTACTCATTACTTCCACAGCATTCACTTCTGGAGGTCCTAGGTAGGATGATGGGCAGTAATGGGGAGGCCTTGTGTCTGCTCTGAAGAGATCACATGTAAAACCTGCTGTAGCTGTGACACTGGTTCAGTTGCAAGCACTCTGATGATTACTTTGCTGCTCTCCAATAAGCAGTGGTTGTACACACCTACGTGGCTTCTGGATGCAGTGCTGTAGAATGCCTCCCAATCCTGGCATCTCCAGACTCAAGGGCCAGGAGGACATGGGGAGGAGGCAGTCTGTCTCTGGGATCTTGTACTAGAAATAAAATAGAGTTGTGAAGTCTCCTAGTCCTGAGTGTCCTGCAGACTTACCCTCCATGGGAGGACCAGGGTTTGAACATGGCATGTGATAACCACGCTGTTAGACACCACAGCAATGGTTATGTTTTATTCTCAGATGCATACTGGCAGCTGAAAAAAGCTCATCTGGAATCCAGCCATTCACTTGTTGGCCGTGTGAACATGCTTGCAGAGAGAACTGTGGTGAGTCCTGAGCCTCAGCAGTGGCAGCTGACATGAGGAGCAGGCAGGAGCTGTTGGGATGGACTTGCTGGCACCTGTGGGTGCTTGAGGTCACTTTGCCGGCAGTGTGACCAATACAGATGTAACTCATGCTGTGATCAAATAAACAAAGTGTTGCTTCGGGTTGACTCATCCCACTGAGGTTGAGAGGTTGGACAAGAGAGTCCAAATGTCAAAGCAGATCTCCTGTGATATGCCCAGTTGGCCAAGCTGGTATCCTCACATCAGTGAGGGCATGCAGGGCATTGCCAAGGCATAGCTGATGATCAGGTGGAATCAGGGCTCCACACTGAACTGAAACATCTTTTTCATGGCAGATTCCTGAGAGCGTCTTTACAAGTGATGTCCGAGACATGAACCTCTCCATTGCTCTTGGTGCTCTTGATGTCTTGGCAACTGTTCTGAAGGAAAGAGAGACATCTGTGCTGGAGTCATCTGATCTTCTTTCAGTGCTCCAATTACTAAAGCAAGTTTCTGATGTGGAAGTCCAGGAGGGAGAAGATCTGAAGATGTTGGAGCAGTTGGGCCAGTATTATGTGGAAGTGACTGAGTTAATCTTGGAAGAGCAGAATATTGAAACGTGGTCATCAGTCAGCCAGGTAATGGTGTCATCAGCAGTCTCGCTGCTGTGTACCACATCTGTTCATCTTGTGTGTACAGCTCCTTGGCCTGCTGTATGACTACAGGCTGAGAACCTCTCCTTGCATGGTCACACTTAGCCCTTCCTGGCTGTATTCTGGAGCTTGTGAAAATGCTGCAAACATCGGCATGGAGCTTCTTTGCCAGCTCAGACTAGGGCCAGATGCTTTACTGTCGTTTCACTTGCTGGAGGTGCAAACAAGTTCTTCTGCAAACAAGTGCAGTCAAGTGGTGCCTTCCTTGCAAACTCCTCCAGTGGTTATCTTGTCTCACTTCAAGAGGCCAGACAATCCTTGAGGTCCCTTCAGACCTGGTATTCTGCGAGGCCTGGATTTGCAGGATTACACAGTTTGCAGATTCCTGGTGCTTTTTAGATTCCTTGCTCCCACATCCTGCTCTCTCTGGCAAAGCAGTGCCCCTCACTTTATGGTTTTTTGTATTTTCCATGGATGGGCGGCCAAAGAGCTATTTGTCATCAGCCCCCACACTCTTCAAAACACTGTCAGGCTTTGTGTGGGGATTTCCATCATCCCACTCCTGTCAGGCTTTTCCCTATTAGTTTCTTCCTGTCTCACATGGGTCTTTTATGTCTGTTGTATGGTCTGCATTCTCCACCTGACTCTGGGAAATGTGTGGCAGCATCTGGCCTGGCCACTGAACCACAGGAACCAAGCCAGAGACCTCCAGAGATGAAAGGATGCTGAATAGTTTAGTTTACCTCATCGCTTAGAGTTGCTTAGGTCTCCATGGCCACAATTACTCACAGCTTCTTGATAGTGGCATAAAACCAGCTCTGGCCCAGTGTAGCTGGTGCAGGAGATTTATCTGCTGAAGGAGAAAGGGGTTGAGTTCTACAGGGGAGGAGCTTGTCTCCTTGCTGAAGGAACTGGGAACATCCTTTAGTGAAGAAATCAAAGAAAAGCAAACCAAAAGCCTTCACCTCCAACTTCTCTTTTTTCTCTCAAGCATTTAAGAAAGCTCTTGTGAGCTGTGAGAAGTGTGAGCTGGCCATGCAAGTGCTGATTTTCATTGCTCCCTCTGTATTTGCAGGTTATCAGAGGGCCCATGGCTGTTGTTGAGCTGTGTGACAGAATGGTGTCACTCTTGGCTCCACTACTGACCGCAGGGAGGACAAAGATCATGGTCCAGCATGGGAATGTTGGTGAGTGACACTGGCAAAGCTGGGGGAGGGCATCTTACCAAGACCCCAAGACCCAGCTTAGTCATCCTATCTGGTTCCTGATCCAAGTCAGGAGGCAAATTTAAGCCATGGTTTGCACTGAAAGGGATCTGTCTGCTGCTGCTGTGAGACTTGGCTGGGATTATAATGTCCTTGTAGTAATTTTCTGTAGCAGTAGCTCTGCAGGAGGCTGAACCTTGGATCAGTATCTGATTTTGCCCCTCCACAGGGATGGAGGTCAGGAAGCTGGAGCTGGGCAAGCAGTTGAGCAGTGAGGCATACCTGGTCCAGACCTCTGAGAAAGACAGTCATGATCTCATTGAAGTTCCTGCAGAAGAAATGCACAGACTGAAAGCCAGAGGTGGGTTATGATGCCCGTGCTTCCCTGGGTCTCCCCTTGCCACTTCCGCCTCTTCCTAAATAGCAGGAACAGCCGAGGTTAGGGCAGTGGCACTGCACAGTGGGCAGCTCAGAGCTGCTCTGTGTGCCTGTACCTGTCCTGCAATGCGCTGTCCCTCCAGGTCTCCACAGAGTTATGGTGAAGAACATGTGGTTTGGCTACAGCTCCCTGCAGCGCTGCCTGTCCAGCACTGGCAGTGCTGCTGTCTTCCAGGACATGGCTGCCTCTGATGGAGGACAGAAGTGAGTGAAACACAACCTCCCCCCTTGCATTTCTCTTAGCACCACTGGAGAGTTTATTTCCAAGTCTGAGATGTACTGTACCTCTTCTGCGTGGCTCTTGCTCCTCTGCAGTTATCTGCTGTGTTAGGGTGGGCTGGGGACAGAAGCTGTGGGGCTGCTGCAGGGTCTCCTCCTGCTGGGGCAGAAGCTTTGAGAGCCAGGGTGCTTCTGAACAGTCGCTCACGAAGCCCTGGAGCTCTCCAGGGAGCTCTCTGGACACTAGGTGGGGATGGCAGCTTGCACATCCAGCACTGCTCCTTCCTGGACCTCAGGCTCAGCCACTGTGCTGCTCAGCTGCCAGCTGCTTGAGATGCTCCAGTGCCTCATCTGCACTTATGGGGGGACATTGTGGTGGTGGCTGTTTGTCAGGTGGTACTTTCTGCCCTGTGCCCAGGCCCTTCGCTGGTGGCACTGAAGAACTCCAGAAGTGGCTCTGGATCTCTCCAACTGTCTTGTGTGCATAATGTGAGACCTGTTTTCTGGTTCCTGGTACTGTGCTTTCCCGACAGGTACCTGAGCACTGTTGTGGGCACCGCTGTGATCTCTGCTGCTCTGCTTAGTGACTACCAGGAGATCAGCACGTCTGTGCGCTACCGTCTGCAGCACCATGTCCAGGTACCCTGAGCAGGGGCTCTGTTTCTGATGCCACACCCTGACATGATGTGCCCAGCCTTGTCTCACAGGCCCCAGAGCTCTTGGCCTTAAGGTTGTCCCATGCCCAGGTCTCTCACAGTGACTCACATTTCTCTGGGGAGGTGTTTTTCCTGCACTGACAGACCTTGTTGCAGCATAGTGAGTGAACTGTATCAATCTGTGTATGTGTATGGATGCATAATCTCTTCTTCTCCCTCTCTGCCTGCAGGACCTGTCTAATACACCAGTGGGGCCCATCTGTGCCTTCTGGAACTTCAGCCTCAGGTGCCTTGTTTCAGTTCAGGTCCCCAGATTTATGAGCTTTTATTTCACCTGGAAAACCAAACATATCAATGTAAATGTAATGGTAAGAGTAGGGATCTGTAATTGTCCAGTTTTGCTGCTGGCATCCTCTATCTGCTGGATTAGAGCACTCTCCTGGGAAGATTTCCCTTGGAAAAGTCACTCACAATCAAGTGACCTTTAATGAGGTATATGCAACTAAAACAGAAATCCCTAACTAATTATGATTGTTGACTGCAACAAAGAAGGGTTGGTCCAAGATATACAGCCCAACAGACATGCAGGACTTCCAGCCTCATAAACACTGCTTGGCACTGAGATGTGGTTTTGCTGAATGTCACTGCAGTGAGCACTGAGACTGTGATATATTATGGATTGGTAACTAAGTCACTCAAGTGCAAAGAAACCTCTTTTGAGTCCCAGTCTTGTAACAGGCGTGGATCAGTTTGAGGAAGGTGGGAAGAGGGTGTTTTTGGAAGCAGCTGGTCACTGCACAAATCGTTTCACTAGCCCTGCTCTGAATTTGCTCTTCTCTTGGTACTGAGGCAGGTTCAGAGGGGCAGCACTGACGGGGTTTTTAATGTAAGGGTTGACATTAGGCCTATTTTCTTGTGCATGCCTGCTGAATAAGGCAAAGATGCTGAGACAGGAGGAGCCAAAGGAAAGTCTGCATGAAAAGCTGTCTCTGATATCCTTCTCTTCCTCCTTTAACTCTGCTGCTTCAGGGAGAATGGAATTCCCTTAATACCTTGGCTTTCTGTTGAAGTGAATGGTCATTTCCATGTGTTTTCTCTGTTTTTTTTGCTGCATGTTAGCCCAGATGCCGGTGGGATGTGGTCCACAGCTGGCTGCTCTGTGGTGACATCTCTACCAGACTCGACTGCCTGTTTTTGCAACCACACCACAAATTTTGCTGTCCTGCTGCAGGTGTACAATATGCAGGTAAGCGAGGAGCCTTTCTGTGCTGCTCTGTGGGGCGGATGCCAAAGTGGGAGCAGTCTATGGTTGATTTGTGAGGATTTTGTGTCTTCTGTTGTTTCATGATCGGAGCAGAGGACCACCAAGGAGGAACTCACACTGCAGACCTTGACTTTTATTGGATGTGGAGTTTCTTTCTGTGCTTTGATAGTTACCTTCATATTATTCTTGGCAGTTGGGTAAGAAAAATCCAGGCACCTGTACCCTTCCCTGTATTCTTTTATGCTTTGCTTCAGAACAAGTAGACAAAAAAGATACCCTTTGTTGGTAGCAGTGGGCAGGGAGGGGAGCAGTGGTTGTTGGCTATGGAAGGGTTGCAGTGCTGGCTGTTTCTGTGGAGATGCTTGTATGAGCTGTGCACGCACCTGAGTGTCTGTGGGAAGACTTTTAGCAATAACTAATAATGTTACCATAAAAGCTGCTCTTCTAGGGTAAATTTTTTATGAAATAAATGGAGCAAAGACTTTGTGCACCCTTTCCTTTGACTGCAGCTGAGGGCTTCCTCTCTCTTGCTTAGTGTCCCCAAGAGCGAACGAACAACCGTGCACAAGAACCTGATCTTTGCATTAGCTGCAGCAGAAGCTCTGCTCATGTTCAGTGAACTGGCCAAGACCAACCAGGTAAGCTCATCCAAAAGTGTCCTGTTCAGCCAGCAAGACCAGGCCTGATCAAGCATTATTGTCAGAGCAAACATAAGTGTAATCCCTCTTATTAATGTTTCGTTAATCACTCAAGAACTCTTCCTGGTGCTTGTGGATATTTAAACACATTTCTGCACATAATTTGCCCTTTTCCTCCTGACCGCAGACACTCAGAAGCTTCCAGTGGACTCAATCTTCTCCTGAAACAGCATGTGATTTCTCTTCTCTCCAGGTGGTGTGTTTCATGATCACTGCCTTCCTTCATCTCTTCTTCATGGCAGCCTTTTCATGGATGCTGGTAGAGGGCCTTCTGCTCTGGAGCAAAGTGGTAGCAGTCAACATGAGTGAAGACAAGAGAATGAAGTTCTACTATGTGACAGGCTGGGGTATCTACAGGCTCCTTTGCACTGGGTGCTCAGAAAAATGTGTCAATTTTTTGTCTAGCAAAAGTTTCAGTAGGATAGATTCCTAAACATTTGATTCAGTATGAGAGCTGTGTGCCACTGCTCTGGAGAGGCTGTATCTTTAGGTGTCAAAGTGCTAGTATTAGAATATATAAGTTAAGAACATTTCTGTTATTTTTCTATATCCAAGTGTTCAATACAAAAAATGGTGGAGGAGGTTTATGGTAAATTCTTGTTCTTGGAGAGCATTACTACTCTCTGATAGTAATTAAAATATAAATATATTCCTGACTAAGCACCCTTTATTCTGAGTGAGCCCTTGAGGGACATAGAATTTATTTGAATAAACTGAGTTTTGTATCAAAGAGAAGCCTCTTCAGGTCAGTGCTCCTTGCAAAACACACACCTCGTTGGACACTGGGCAACTGTTTCAAGTATTTTGGATTGCTTTATGTCTTTGATTGTCCATTTTGTTAAAAAAGCAATCTGAGGAGTAAATTGCTTTGATCGGGACTCAGGACTTGGAATGCTTTATACCTAGGAGAATGATGTTGACAGCGTATAAATCTGGTCTTGCAGAGCCAGGACTGATTTCAGCTGCAGTAAATTGATGTTGCTCATGGGGTTTCAGAGGCTAAGCTGGCTCGTGCTGGAGCGTGTCTGGTTGGGGGGGGGGTTTGAAGCAATTGTCTAGAGCACAGCTGACCTGCATGGGTCAGCTCTGCTTTTCCCTGCTTCAATCTGTGCTTTTTTCTGCAGGCTTTCCAGTTGTTATCGTGGCTGTGACCCTTGCAACTTCCTTTGACAAGTATGTGGCAGACACCCACTGCTGGCTGAACATTCAGACCAATGTCATCTGGGCCTTTGTTGGCCCTGTTCTCTTCATCCTGGCTGTAAGTGCCAAAACCTGCTGGGAAGGTGTGATCTCTTCGTGTCTGGTTTTAGGAAATCACTGCAGAGTCAGGGGTGTCAGCACTTCTGTAGCTGAAGTGATGCTCACATTGTGCCTGCTGCTTTTAGAGGAAGATTTTATATATGCTTTCACAATGTAAATAGATCCCTTTAACCAAAGCAGCTTTTTGATAGGAAAAATGTGTTTTGAGAAAATTTTGCTGACCAGTTCTTGTATTGGCTGTTAAATTGGGAATGTAGATAAATGTGTAGTTTGACTGTGACACTGCCCTAACTGAAGGTCTGATTTTTATATGGGAACGTCTATGCCCTTGAAGTACTACCAGTATCATCATACAACAACACAGTGGCAGAAAAAAGTGCCATGTTTAAGGGGTCAAGAATAGGCACTTAACAAGGAAGACATTCCGTAGAAGTTTAAAGATAAGTTTTCAAGTGTTCATACGTTTGTGGATAGCTTTATGAAGTCTTCTGTTCACTGCTTTCTTAGCAGTGATACATTTCTCCCCAAGTCATGACAGTTATTGAGTTCCAGCAAAAAAGCCTTACCCCACTGGATTTGAGATTAGAGAAAGTAACCGGGTCCAGTGCTCTTCTCTTGTCAGGTGAACACCTTCGTGCTGTTCCGGGTGGTGATGGTGACCGTGTCCAGTGCTCGCAGGAGATCAAAGATGCTGACACCCAACAGCAGCCTGGAGAACCAGATTGGAATACAGATATGGTGAGCAGGGAAAGGGCTGGTTTTCCCAAACGTGGCTGCTCTGGATATGAAATAGTGGAATTACTGAAATCAAAGCTACCCTGGGCCTGTTTCGTCAGCAGGAGCAGCACTTTGGGCCTGGGAATGCCCATTGGTGAAAGCATGTGTGGGAATGCTGGTCACTGCCAAGCTGTCTGCCTCTTCCCTAACACCAGCTCACCGTGCTGCTTAGCAGCTTGCTGGTGGGCATGCAGTTGTCTGGTAAAACATCGCTGTAAGGAAGTGAGGTGGCAGCTTGGGGTGTTTCAAAGAACCCGGGAGCCCAACTCAGTGCCCAGTTTCCATGGAATATTCAAGAGCTCCGAGCTGCAGAAACAGCTCCTCTCCACTTCTCAGGATATTGCAATTTGAAAAGGTCATAACTGAGTTGGTCTCAAACCTGTCCCAGCCTTAGCACTTGTGTGTGCCCCACAGAAGGATGCCAGTGGTAGAGAGTGCAGGGGTTTTGGCTATTTCCCATTATACAAAGCATTTCCCGTATCAGTTTGGGACTTGGGGGATTGGAAGTAATGCTGTTGGGGATTCCATCCATGGGGAGAGGGGTGATGTGAACTTTTTTAATCAGTCAAATTAGAGAGACCTCTAAAAAACTGCTGCTTGAGTCATTTCTTTATCATCCTCTGTGGATCTTTATTGTTGTTAGCTGGCGCCGGATATCCCTGCTAGACACACATTGTTCCCCTCTATCATAAATAAGTTTTCCCAAATTTACAGAATCACAAAGATAGGGCATTGCTGGAGGGCAGGGTGACATCCATAGACTAGTAAAACAAATAGTGAGAACCTCCTTGCAGCAACGATTTGGGGCAAAATAGCTGTTTTCTCATGGCTAATGACGTCAAAGAGCTCCCTTTTTGCTAGCTCTCAGTGATAAATAAAGAGCAAGGCTGGCACACTGGAGGCTGGGAGGTGAAATATTTGGTTTTTCCTCTGTTAATTAATTTTGTTTGCAAAGGAATTTGTTCCATAGCTACCATCTTGGGTGCCTTTTAGTGGGCACATCATCTGAAAGGCACTTGCTGGGAGAAGAGAGTGTCGCCAGCACGGAGACAAGGACAGTTTCTTCTAAACCCCAAGATAAAGGCCAGGATGCTCCCAAACCTGTGCAGCTCTTTCAGGGCAGATTTGCTCAGTGCTCTGTGTAACCTAGTGAAGATGCCCCAGGGCAGATCATGGTGAGACCCTGGGCAGGGTTTTCGGAGCCAGCCAGGGTCTGGCAGTCTCTTTACCAGGACACCCTGAGCTCAGGGATGTGTCCACAACCAAGACCTCCCCAGAGAGCTGCTGGCTGGGAAGTGGGTGCTTTGCAATGTGTCCAGGTAACCCTGAGCTTTTCTTCCTGACAGGGCCACAGCCAAGCCCATCCTGGTGCTGCTGCCTGTGCTGGGGCTGACCTGGGTGTGTGGGGTCCTTGTTCACCTCAGTGTCATTTGGGCCTATGTCTTCATCATGCTGAACTCCCTCCAGGTGAGCCCTACCCCTCATATGTACCTTCCGTGTACTCATATCACAGCCAAGCACCTATCTGCAGTTTCTTGTGCTTCAGTGTACTTTACCTATCCTAATAGTCAGGGACATTTGTCAGGTCTGAAGTCTAGCCCAGCTTTCCCGAGCTGCTGTGCTGTTTTGTCCAGGGAAGCTAAGTTGATGTTCCCAAGATACAAAATACACCTCTGGAGACCTTGTTCATCTAATGGCCCTCCAGAAGCAGTCTCTGGAGTGTCCTACTGGTACCACAGCTTTCCACTTCAAATCTTATTTCTCATATTAGATTTTCTGACATTAACATGGTTTCAAAATGACACTTGCAAGCTAACATGTTTCTAAAGGACTTCATTAGTTTTGATTTGGTCATTTACTGGATAATTAAAATGGTAACTGTTCAGTTTAATGGGGTAGACATCCTACCTGCTATTTGCATCAGTGAAATGAGGCTCATTCCTGCAGGGGATGGGCTGTGTATGCCAGCATCACCACTATTAGAATAGGGCTGTTCATGGAAAGTGTCTCAAAAGTCACGTCCAGCCACAGCTTGCTTCATTGCTGCTTAGATGGTGTGCATTCTGGGATGAGTGTTTTCCACCTGATTCATGTTCAGACATACTTAGAGGTTGTGGCCCAAGCACTGTACCACCTTCCCTTTGCCAGCCTTATTGCAGGGAAATGGGAAAAAAGGAATTAAGAATCAAGGACTGAAAATCTTTACCTCTAAAGTCTGTGTTGTCTGCACCCATGCAGCTGCTCCCCAGGGGTGCTTGCAGTGCCCAGTGAAAGCTGCACTGGAATCTGATGGGATGCAGGAGTATTAGGTAGAAAACACTGTGATGTGGGCTGGTGATCAGAGTGTCACACAGAGAAGCTGGAATTATGCGTCCTGTTTGTAGCTTTGACTTGCAAGACCTTGGGGACATCATCTTATCTCCTTCAGCCTCTTCATTCCTCTTTAGGCAGCGCCAACTGGCTACATTTGTAAGACTATTTGCTTGTCTTGGCATCCTGCAGCGCCATGGCTGTGGCTACCATACTTCAGAGTCATGTTGTTAATATGTGAGTAGTAATAGGGATCTCCAGAGGGCAGAAAGTAACCCTGGTGTGTAAAGCAACGCTTAATATTTACTTCTGAGTTTACTGATTTCATAAAAAGAGTTTAAAACTTCAGCCAGCCTACATGTGGTTAAGAGAGCAAAGCAAACTGTATTAGTCACAGCAGCTAGGAGTGCTCCATTCTGCACTGAGCTGGGACTGTTCCCAGGATCTCAGGATATCTGACATTAGATGACAAAAAGTCCCAGAACGTGATTGCCGCCTGAGATGCAGAGCATCAGCCCCCTTGTTGGCAGAGAGAAAGCAGCTGTAGATGGAGCTAGAGAAGCACTGAACATTGCTCCTGAGTGTAGCAAAGCATGGTCCAAGGGAACGATGGAGCTCTCAGCAGGCAGGCAGTTACTGGCAGCAGGGAGCCAGCCTCAGGGAGCACATGGACTCAGTCCAACCCCTGGGGCTTGGACTATGGCAGCACAAGTAATTCGTGTGGGTACCCACGCAGCCAGTCCTGTCCCTTGGAGCTGGATATTCACAGGTATATCTTGCCCAGTGCTTAAAGACAAATCCTACTCCAGGGATCCAAGTCAAGAGGGCAAATAGGCACTACCCTTCAAACAATTTGTATCCAAAGATCCTATCTCCCGTTTTCCTTTGGATTCAGTAGTAATTGGCATCTCCTGCAGCTTTCATTTACGGAGCAGCAGAGTCTGCAGTGCTTCCCTCTGGAATACTTGGCCAGTTGTTCCAGTGCAGCACTGGCCCAGCACTCCAAGGGTAAAATGCAGACGTTATCACCACGTGCATGAGATGGGTGTTTGCTCCAGGCACCGATCCAGCAGCCGGGTGCTGCTCACGCACATCCGTCGGCTCTCAGATGGGGCTGTTCCAAGGCCAGACAAGGGCTGCCTCTCTGCATCTCCACTCGTAAGGATACCAGAAGAGTGGCAGGAGGCCTTTCCTAACTGTAATTAAATATAGCACCAGTTCTCCTTGCCTCCTTATGTCATGCTTGGGTTACTGAGCAGAAGAGGACTCCAGGCTTGGTGTTGTGAAGAGATGAGGTGAGCAGGGCTGAGAACAGCACCAGATATATCCATTCAAACAAAAAAAACAATTCTCAGGCCAGGTGAGCAAATCAGAGCACAATGGCCCAGCACAATGTTTCTCTGCCTTGCTTCAGTGTTTGTGCTGTAAAAACATTGCAGGGCTGTTGGAAGTAGGTGGTCTTTAAGGCCTCTTCCAACCCAAACCATTCTATGGTTCTGTGAAATCCCATGATAAGTTCCCTTGTCTGGTGACTGCTCATACCCCTTGAATCTAGCCTGACAATGTCAGTGAGCAGTCTACATCCTTCATGGCTCACTTGGCCTTTGATTCATGGCTGATGTCAGCAGAGGGGCTGTGGGATGCTGGCTCTTATAGCATGGATGCTGGGCATATGGTTTTTCTGAGAGATAAGGAATAACTCCCGAAGTTCCTAAACAAGTCCTCTGGACGATACACCTCCTGAGACTGACTGTCGCAAACCGTGACAACATCCACCTTGGATGAGATAGGAGCCAAGGTGTTTGCTGGAGCAGGATTTGTTTTCTTTCCTTGCTTTCTAAGTTATTGCTGCTTTTTTCTTTCTCCTAAAGCTCAGTGGGAGCCATGGCTTTTATGTGGATGTAGAATTGAGGGTTTGCTCATGAATGTACAGTGCTTTTTTGCCCCTGTCCCTTTATTACCAAGTTCAGGTCAATTTACAGACTACCCCCCAGGAGAAATGCTGGTGGGAAGCCGCAGTTGAGCAAAAGCAGGGACAAAGCTGTTCCCTATCAGCCCCTTTGCTGACTGTCTTATGGATCACCTTGGAATTTCCTTTAGGGCCAATGCACTTCTTCATGTGTGAGTGTTGTGCAGGGAAGTTTTGTGCTGTGGCTGTTTGTTTGTCGGTTCGGCTGCTCTCTGTTTATCTGCTGAAAACAAAGCCTGTCTTCAAGGTTACTCTGTGCGTCGACACCAAGATGACAACTGCTCCAGCCGGGCAGCACAGGAATTCGGGCAGGTGACTGAAATGCTGCAGTGGAGGTGGCTGCCGTGGCCGTGCCACAGCTTGGCGAGCAGGAGGCAGCATCTTCCCTCCAGCCCATGATTTCAGAGGTAGCAGCACCAAAGCCCTGCCAGCACCTAAAGCTGTTAAGAAACAGCATAGGTCAAACCTGTCAGCTTCAGTTGAACCTGTAGAGCTGAAAGGATGGTCCCGAGGACGGCTCAGGGCCACTTGCCTGTCTCTGGTGAGAGGAGACAGGAGATGGTGGTGCACCCATGCAGCATGGCGATGGCGCATGCAGGGGGCAGCAGGACATGGTTGCTGGACGGACAGACACTGGGCAGGAGCATCCATCCTGCTCTGTGAGTCTCAGCACATGCCCTGTCTCACCTGTGGCCACACAGGGCCTGCCCCACCGTGAGTGAGGAGCCGCGGTGTCCGGAGCCTTGCGGGCCGTGCCGGCACAAGATGGCTGTGGTGAGAGCGGCCTCCTCCAGAGCCACAGCTCCACTTCCACCCACCGCAGCTGAGCCTCCTCTGCTCCTGCTCTGCTCCTGCTCTGCTCCCGCTCTGTTCCCGCTCTGTTCCCCACTCTGCTCCTGCTCTGTTCCCCACTCTGTTCCCTCCTCTATTCCCTCCTCT
>JANRGW010013370.1:0-49445 GCA_024733675.1 Psilopsiagon aymara
GCCGTGCTGCCGGTCGCGGCGGCGGGTTGGCGGAGGGCTGCGGGCGCTGGGAGCGCGGCTGCTGCTGGTGCTATGCCGCGGCGGGGCGGCGCGGGACCAAGGGGCCCGGGTCCGCCTGAGGGAGGTGGTGCGAGATGTGCGCGGCCGCCTGCCCCCAGCGCCGCCGCCCGCCGTCGTCGGTGTTCTCCTGCCCGGCGGGGACGCGGAGGACGCGGTGGTGCTGGACACCACGCTGCGGCGGCACTTCCCGGCGCCCGGCACTGTGCAGTCAGCCCGGTACAGCCCCGGCAGCCTCTCGGACCTTTGCGACTGCCGCGCTGCCGCCTGCCGCGCCCTGCGGGCCGCCCTGCAGCACCCCGCAGGTATTTGGGGGGGACCCGCAGGGGGACAGAGGGTGTCCTCACGCTGGGGCCGGGGGCTTTTACAGTTGGATTTGTTCCATTTTCCCGTGGGATCTACCCCATCCTAATGGGATCTTACCGCTCCTTCCCCACAATTGGATCTGGCTTTTCCCATTGGAATCTAATCAGCCCTGATAGGATCTTCCACCCACCCAGTCAGATCTGCTTTTCCCAGTGAATTCTCTTTCATGCTGGTGGGATCAGAGCCTTCCCAATGGATTCTTGTCTCTTTCTGGTTGACTTCCCAGCCCTGGCAGCTGGGGAGGACAATCTTCCCAGCAGGTTGGGAAGCACTAGAGCAGATAGAAGGCATCAAGATAGCAGAGATGTGGCAGCTGATGGCTGTGACACCATGGGCCATCCATGCTTATGGATGTGTGCTCCTGGGGATGCAGGATTGGGGTGTGGCCCTTGCTGTAGGGTGCAGGCAGGAGGGAAGATGCTTGTGCTGACTTTGCATAATGAATAAGAACAGTAAGTTTGTGTTTGCATCTGTTGGTGGTCAGTTTAAGCAAGGTGAACACAGCAGGATGAAAGCTGGTGTTAAGCAGGGCTTTGAGGAACAGCACTTGCCCTGGGGTGAAAGGTGAGTCATGTTTGTGTGCAAACTCAGGGTGATGGGCAGCTGGGCAGGCTCTGCTGCCATAGCAGCCACACAAACTTGCCTGGGCTCACTTTAGTCTTTGGCACTGCTTCTTGGACTGCTTCTTTCCTACTTCCTTCTTTCATTTTTTTCCCCAGTTTTCCCTTGCTCCCCATCATTTCTAGGTGCTTTCCTGTCTCGCTGCCTTTACCCCAAGGAATCCTGGCACTTCCTGCAGCACCACATTGACTGGGTCCTCTGGGATGCCTGAGACATGGGGATAGTCAGCAGCAGCTCAGGTACTTCTTTCCATCAGCTCAGTCCAGAATCCTGGATCTGAGTGCTGAGTAGCTTTGAAGTGGTTGGACTCACTGCAAAGGTTCAGGGTTGTCTTCTGCCAGCTCTTTCTAGGGAAGTATGCACCGATCCCCTTTCCATCTTTTTTCACATGCTTTTGTCTTCCTCACATTGGTCCCACTGCAAGAATATCTGGTGTGCTCCCAGATGCCAGTGAGGCCTTCAGTTCTGGTCACTGCAGCCTGGCGGGACAGCAGCTGCAGAGGCAGAAAAACATCCCTGCATATGTGACCTTTCTCTACCTCTGCACATTGCTGTTGCTTGGCTCAGATGTATTTTTGTGGCTAGCTGTGGATTTGTCCTTCAGACAGACATGGAAGCAGCATAGCAGTCACCTGTAGGGGAAGAGGAACAGGAGCTGGAGCAGGTACTGGAGCCTGTTTGTATGCGCTTTATAAGCATGGTGGGTAGAAGGACTCAAGTGTGTTGCTTTAGTTCACAGCCTGGTCATGTGTCTCAGGACCTGCATGTGTAATGAGGACACTTATCAACTGTAGGGTTCAACCTTAGGCAAAGGTAGCTTCTTTCCATTCCCCTGTGAGTCCTGCCTTCCAAAATCTTCATATGGAGAGAGTGATCTCAAATGTGGCCTCCAGGGCGGTGGGGACCTGGCAGTGTCAGGCCCCAGCTTTATTGCAGCCTGGTTTCCTTCCAACTGTGGCTTTCCCCACAAGCAAGCCACAGGGGGAATAATATATTTAATGTAATGTGAGGGAGGACTGTGGAAGAGACGAGCGTGGGCTCCAGAGCACCCTGCAAGTCAGGTTCTTGGGATGCCACCTTAAGGATGTCCTCAGTCAGTGCTAAGCTTGTCTTTTTCCCTCTTGACTTTCAAAGGGGCTTGTGCTAAGCTGGAAAAAAATGGCTTATTCAGATGCGTCTGGATAAGAATACTGGGAAGTGTATAGAATGTAAGGCTCTGTGTACCTGTGCTTATGCCTGTTTTATTTCAGCCCAGCTTCCTTTTCCACCCACATTGCTGCTCAGTTGCTCTGGAGCTGCAGCCCTCCTCCCTGTGCTGGGAATGTCCCAGACACTGTAATTTGTGCAGTGGATCTGGGACAGGAACGGCAATGGGGTTCCTGTATCTCTTGGGTCTAAGTGGGAGTGTGTTGGGCTGCTCTCCTGCCATGTTTCAGTGGTGGTTAGAGTCCCCATGCACTGTGAGGAGAGGATGTCTTTACAGCTGGAGGTTTTGGTTTATTGACTGTCAGGAAAGACTGCCACTGTGAACCCTCTCATGTCGCAACGGTTTGATAAGCTGAAGGACTCTGAAGTGGTTTATAGTTTGTTATCTGATTAGGAGGTGAAAGGCTCATATCCTATTTTAATGGAAACTGCTGCTGTTGGAGAGCTGGGGTAGTGTTTTACAAGCTGCTGTAGTGTTTTACTGTAATGGCTTGAAAGCCTGTAGTAACCTGTGATCTTCATTGTCCTCCAGAATAAATACTGTACATCGATGAAGGCTACATGCTCTTTGCATTTTACAAGCAGTTACAGTGTGTTACAAGTCTGCATGTCCAGTAGGTCTCCGTAGGAGGGAGCAGTGAATAGGCTGATGTGGAAAAGCTGTGTGATAATACAAAAGAAAAACTTCCCTCTGCAGGGATGCCTCAACCGTGTCAGTCCCCAGTGTGTGCCTGCTGAGTTCCTGCCAGGTTTTCACTCTGGGCTGCTGCATTCAGAATGGTTTTGGCAGTGGGGTAGCAAAGTAGAAACTGACACTGGGGACAAATTTCAATGGTAGCAGAGAGGTATCTGCCTGAAATAAGGATTGCCAGCAGCTGCTTTCTAGGGGTGGGTTCTGTGGAGTGCACCTGGTTTTGCCATGAAGGGTTGGGCTTGTGGAGAGGAGATGTTGTGACTCTACACCAGGGAGGTGGAGAAGCAGTAGGGCTGAGCTGCTGCTGGTCTGAACTCATCTTCTCTCATTTATCCAGAAGAGGTGAAAGACAGGGAGAGGTGGAGGCTCCCATCCTTCCTGCGGTGCATTTTGTGGAGCCGGAGGAGTTGGAGAAAAGATCACAAAGCAAAAGCTGCAAACAACATTCATGAAGGTATGCCCAGTTCCCCCACTTGTACTCCTGCTGTAACTGTCAGGTTCCTCACTGACTCCTTGGTTGTCCTGATGGCCAAACCCCTTGCTGGTGGCCTCCTGAAACTATTTCCAGGTCTGCAGCTGATGTCTCTTCCCTGGCTGTAGTTTGGCCAGAAACTGAAGACAACTTGTGCACATCCGGCTGCTGTGTTGCCATCTCCCTGTTTTCTGACCTTTTGTGTGTCTAAATGAAATCACGTGAGGTCCAGTGCCCAACTACACCCTTGGGAGCACTGCTGAACTCAGATGCGTTTTACCAGAGTTTCTGGCAGCAGAACTGCTGTCTGTCTAAACAATGAATTGGAGGCATCACCCTTATCTTACATGATGTTTTCTGCAAACATGGCTGGAAGGAGTCTTCCCAAACCACTTGCATTTGAGGCTGGCGTGAAGAGGAAAAGAACAGTCAGCCTTGGGCTTCCTGATTCTAAAGGAGATTTTTCATGTAGCAAATAGCCTAGTATTCAATCTTTGCTGTACCACTGGCACTGCTGCTTACCTTTCCCAGCAGTGATTTTCTTTTTGCAGAAGTGCTTCCAAGCAGGAAGCTGTAAGGTGTGTGGTATGGAGATCCAGACTGCTGCACAGGCACATAGAGAAGAGGAAGTACCTTCACTGTAAATAGAATAGGCTAGGCTAGGCTAGACTACACTACACTAGAACAGACTGGAATAGAATATTTTCAGTTGTAAGGAATCTACAAGAATCACCTAGGCCAACTGCCTGACCACTTCCGGGTTGACCAAAAGCTAAAGCATGTTATTAAGGGCATTGTCCAAATGCCTCTTAAACACATTAAATGCTTAAAAACCATAAGGCTTGGAGAAAACAACTGAGAAACAAGCTTTGAGACTTGTCCTCTAAGGTCAGAAAATTTAGTGCCTGATCTTGCCTGCCCGGCAGGTGGCCATGCAGTTTATTCTGAGGTTTCTGAGACAGCAGGAGCCCAGGGAGCTGGGCAGTGAGCTCCTTTGCTCATAGATAACCCATTTGTTGAAGCAATGGGGAGTTTGTAAACCGAACTGAAAATCAGCTATGAAAAAAATCAGCTGTGCTTAGGTTGTGAGTATGTATCAATGGCTTTGTCCCATGTGTTCTTTTCATCTTAAGTTGCATTTTGCATTAATAAAGGTTTCCCATTTAGATTTCCCTTGACCTCACTCTCTCTTTGCAGATGACCTGCAGAACCCTGAGGAAGAAGTGGCTCTGACCAGCCTGTCCCCCAATGGAAACTATGAAGAAGCTGCTGGAGGCACAGGCACTTAGAACTGCTGAGTGCTTAACATAGTCCATGTCCCTGATCTGCCCAGTGGATTTGGAGCAGTGGGAGGAGGAGCTGGTGCATGCCCACTCACCTTCTCCTCTGAGGACCCACTGCTAATGAAAGAAGCTGCTCGGCTTAACTCCTAGTGTCTTTTGTAGCTGCTGGCAGCCTGATGTCTATGCCAGAGAGCCATCACCAGGGGGTGCCTGGAGCTGCTGCTGGAAGTTCCCACCCTTTCTCTGATCAGGAAAAAGATTAAAAAAAAAAAAAAGGGAAGACAAATGGCCTGGTGGTATGGAGACTGCAATGGCTACAGAAAAGGCTTGAATGTGACTGTATAATATGAAGGATGCAGTAACAGCCCACTGAGTAAGAATAACTCAGAAGATCCTGATAGCAAGGGCAGATGGAGCAAAATGTGATTTGGAAGCAGGATCCATCCCTCTGGCTTGTGCTTGGTGCTCACAGACTGACTGACGGTTTGCCTGGGTTGGAGCAGGTGGCAGATGGACACTAAGGTGTGGCTGATGCTAGATGGGGTTATGGGAGAGGCCCATCTTACTTTGAACATCTCCACAGACATGTGGTAGCCGGTCTTGGAGGCGGCCTGAAGCACAAGAAGCTATGGCTGCTTCATAAATAAGTATAAAAATATAAAAATAATCTATGTAAGTTGTTCCAAAAGGCTGCTTGTAGCCTGTGGGGCAACACAATTAATTTCAAATCCTTGGTTTATGAGGAGTATTACTATAATGCTAAGAATACCTTTTTTATTCTTACTTTAATGAAAAATAAAATGGGTCTTGCATTATTTTTAGCACAAATTTTTTATTTGGTTTTGTTTGGGGCTAGCTGTCCTTTTGGAGTTTCATCTACCTCAAACCACAAACTTCAACCTGTCACCTCCTGCCTACCTCTCCTCTGAGTCAGCTGCTGAATTACATCAGTACACTCTTATTACATGTCTGCTCTCTATCTGGCTCCTTTTTTCACAGTGGCAACTGAAGTGTCTGCAGTCCTGCCAGCTCTGGCCAGCAGTGTGCCTTTGGCATCTCCCTAGCTCTACCTGGAGCAGGGGATGGGTTTTGTTCCCAGCTCTGCCCATCACCACGACCATCAACATTTTTCAACAAACCATTTTTCTGTGCCTCAGTTCCCCCACCAGTAGGATGGGGACAGCAGTGCCTACCTACCTCTCTGGCGTTATGATGGTGATGCTGGAGTAGAGCTTAGCAGCTCTTGCGTTTAGAGTTGATCCCTTTACTGATGGTGCTGCTTTGCCCTTTTGGCTGAGAGAGCGCAATGAAGGGTGCCTGGAACATGGCAGCGTCGAGTAGGAGAGATGGGGAGCATTTCCAGGTGTGCTCAGCAAGTCTCTGCATTATCATGCTGCTTGTTTGAATGTGTTGTGATAGTTAGGATTGGTTACATAGGAAACCTTGGTCTATGTAGGAAAGCTTCACCTGAAATGCAGCTGAAACATGCTGTTGCTGCCATAAGGTGATGGGAAGGGGTAGGTCAACGCCAAGCATTTGTGAAGTGTGTCACATCTCCTCACAGCAGAAACACTTTCTTGTGTGGTTGTGGGCTGGGGAGAGCGAACCCAGGAGGCAGCTGATGTCAGCAGAGATGGCACCAAAGCCAGTTCTCCTTCCAGCCTGCAGGATTTCTGTAGGATTTCTTTGCTTACAACCAGGTGGAAAATAGAAATGTAACCAAGTGACTCAATAAAGTCACTCGGTGTGGGTGGCTGTGTTTATGATTCTGGGCTTCAGCACCTAATAGTGAGTGCACCTTAGCAAGATGAAGGTATCCTCCTGCTCTGTCCCTGGCGTGGGCACATGTGTGCTGTGCGATAGATTCCCTCTGCTTGGGTTCACAGTAGAGCCCAGGTGGCTGCGCAGTTATGTACTTCCCTTGGTTAGGTGAGTCCAGTAGGACTTCACAGTGTGATCAGGTGAATCTTTGGTTTGTTGCAGTATTTGGCTTTTGCCAGCTAGAATTTACCAGTGAAGAAGTGGCCCAAGAGATGTGCAGTTAAACTTATCTTAATGCTACAAATCCAATGGATTTATTTATTGGTAATTTTTAAGTAAATCATGCAAGTTTACCCTTGCAGTGAGACTTTTGTGGAAGCAGATGAACTGCCTGGGTGTTAGAGGGTGTGAGAATACAGTTGGTCAGAAGTATTGTTTTCCTTTGACTGAGGAATAAAAGTGACTTGAATTTTTAAATTTTTCTTCTTTTTTTTTTGTTTCCCTTGTTTTTCCTTAAATAGCTGGGCATGTGGAGGTGTGGCGGATAGTCTTTCATGCTTAAGTGATTTAATAATTGAAGGGCACTATGATCTTACATGATTGCTGTAAAAATAAGGACATTTAATTTCTGAACTGGAATGTGCTTCAGTTTCGTTTTTGTTTGCCACGGTGTTATCCGTAAAGCAGCATTATGTGTGGTTTGCCTGATATTTCTCTTGACTGAAATAAAAGGTATATTGGGAGGGACTGGAAGTGGCCCCAGTGCACGGTATACAGAAGATCATCAGAATTGGTCTGTGTGAAGCTCAAGCAGGCTGCTCACCTGTGTGCAGCTGGGGGAAGCTGGAGATCTTCTCAGTTGTCTGAGAGCAGAGCTGACCCTTGGCATGGTGAACAGGGCTTTGTCGTTCGTTATGTTATTAATAACATTCACTAGCTGAGGCCATAAGGTTTCCTTGAGGAATTTAAGTTCTTCATAAAGTATTTTCTTATTTAGCAGAAACAGGTAGAAATCGATGCTGCTGAAGTCTGGGCGCTTTGATCTCTTGTGCAGCATTATTGCTGCTGAGCTGGGTTTGCCTTGGTAAAAGGAAAACTCCACAAACCTGATTTTCCCATCTGCCTGTACTGGAACTAAAACAGGAGCTGCAATCACTCCGTGTTCCTCCACAACTGGGGTCCTTCAGGTACACCTGTGTGTGGGAGGTCTGGACACTGCCCTGTGCTGCCAAGTGATGAATGGGGAAAAGGATGGGGTTATGGCTTGTCAGGTGCATCAGTACATGTGCTTTCCTTTGCAAAGCGGGAAACGGGTTTGGGTGAAGGCTTTCCCCAACGCTGTAAGGTATGTGAGAGGAGTCAGGGCCCAGAGAGGCGGCCTGGAAAAGGCGAGAAACGCCTGTGCCCCAAAACATGCCACCTCATTGCGAGCACGCGGGAGATGCTATCTGCAAGGGTCAGGCAGAAGCAGCCATTTGTCCGATCGCAACGCGGACGTGGGCATTCACGGGGTGAGCCGTGGGGATCCCTCAGCCCTCGCCCGTTGACCAGGGCACCTCCGACCGGAGCGAGGCCCCGGGAAGCAGAGCTGTCCCGCTCGCGCCTGGATGCTTTTCCGCCGCCTGGATGCTTTTCCACCGCCTGGAGCAGGCGATCGTCACGGACACCCTCCCCGGGAGCAACAGCGTCCTGCCGGAAGGGGCCCTTCGCGGCACTTCCGGGCCGGGTGGCGGCGGAGCTTGAGCGGCGCGGACCCCGGGCGGCGGCGGCACCGGCACCGCACCTGGGCCGGGGTGGACCCTACCTCCCTCCGTACCTGGGCCGGGCGGGCGGCACCATGATCACCTCGGCCGGTGAGGGAGCGGCGTGGGGTAGCGTCGCTCGATGGGGTTTCGCTGAGTCAGGGCCGTGACTGGGCACCGCCGCAGGCCTCGCGGGCTCCGGCCGCGGCGCTTCGTCGGGCCGCCTATCACCGGGGCTTCCCCCCACCCCGGGCACCCCCGGCTGATCGCCGCCGTGTGCCCCCGCGGGAGCTGGAGGCCACCCATGTGCTCGGCGGTTCGCCACAACCGGCGTTTTAAGCCTGAGCCGCGGGGGGGCTGCCCGGTGCCCGCCCTTGCCCTGGGACGGCCGGAGAGGCCCGGCCCTCCGTCGGGCTCAGTGGGGACGCGCAGGAGGCAGAGGCGGGTGCCGCCCGCCCCGGCGCCGCGGCCTCTTCCTGTCGATACTTCGTGAGAGCAGCGTCGTGGCTTCGCGGGCGCCCTGGCATACCGTGGGGTGCCGCAGCAGTGAGTTGAAGGGCCGCAGCCGCTTAAAGTGGATAACCCATAGGTGGTATCCAACCTGGGCAGTGGGTTCTGTAGGAGTGTAGCAGGGAATGAGAAAAGGGGAAGAGGCGGACTTGAACTTTACAGGGGGTCAGAAGTGCAAATGACTTGCAAAGGAAAAGCCAGCTTGAAGAGTCCAGGCTAATGAAATGTGTGAGGAGCTAGGTGTAAACACTGAGAAAACAAGTATTTCTGAAAGTACTCAAGCCAGAAACTAATGTGTGGCTTTGTGAGAGAAACAGTGCAGAGGGTAATAGTCTGCAGAAAGCTTTATCTTTCTGAACTCTTAGCTCTATGTTTCAGTCTTATTTTAATTGAGAAGTAGGAATTAATTTCAAAAGGGCTTTAAAAAGCTACAAAAAGTATGTTGAATAGGAGTAAGATTTCTTCCTCCTGATAGATGAGGTAAGCACAGGAGCTTTTTTAAGTAAATAAATCCTATATTTGGAGTGGAGTTGATGAATAGAGCGATGTGGGCTGGGCTACAGAACCTGCCTTCCTTGCTGAAGAGTGACATCAGTGCTGCAGTTGTTGTTACAGACATGTGTCTAGCCTGGTTTTAAAAAAATCTGATACTGGAGGTTCTGCAGCCTTGTGAGGCAAAGTGAATAACTGTCTTACTGTCAGAAATCTTATCATCAAACCCCAATCTTTGAAGCTCCAAATAAAGCTTTGTCTTAATATACCTGTTTATATCTGATACAAAGATCAGATTGCTCCCTTTCTGCTGGCAGCTGCCCTTTACATGTGTGACCTCTGTACCTGTTATGTGATTTCCATAGACTGACCAGTCAACCTGCCAAAGTCCTGATTGTTGGACCTTTCTGTTCTTATTGCTCAGTTCTGAACACCCAGGTTTGCTTGTAAGTCTTAAAACATGGTGCCCAGCACTGGACACAGTGGTCTGGCCCAAGTGTGTTAGTGCCAAGCAGATGGAAGGATTGCCTCATATACCTGCCAAGAAACGCTCTCATTTACACACCTCCCTATGAAGTTTGTATTCTTTTCCTTCCACTGCAGCCATATGATACTATTGATCATGTGTCATCTCAATCCACTGTACTATTCAGATTCCTTTCTATTTTTGTACATTTTAGTTTTGACCTGCACACTCTCCTTTTAAATTTGTCAAGATCTTTTGAAAGGCAAGTTCAGCCCTCCAGTAGGCTTGCTGACCTTTTCAATATGATGTCTTATTTCTATTTAAAAGGTTATCAGTCTATACAACAGATGAAAGATTAAAAGCAGTGTATTGTATTGAACTTCAATCGGATGCTATTCCAACATTTTCAGTTGCAACCTTGCAGTCTGACAGTAGAACCATCTAAAACCATTCTTCAGATTGAGCTCCCCAGATAACCTCTCTTCCACTTGTGTCAGATAAACAATATTTCTGTAGCTGTTTGTACAAATGTTCTGGGAGAGCATCCCGGATGATTTGACATGATCTGAATGCCGCTTGGGGAAGTGGGAAGTGACTTGCTAGAAAGTAGTCAGCAAACCAGTGATGGAGCTGAAAGTAAATCCCAGATTCTCTGAGTTCCTGTCTAATATGTTTTCCTCTGAGAAAGATCATCTTTTCTAAACAGTATACCTTTTCAGTTATAAATAATAAACTATTTTGTATCATGTTTAATACAAACTTGGATCTGATAGTTGAATTTTAATACTGAAGATTTTTAAACCTGCATTCCAGAGACAGTCTTCTTCCCTGTTCTGTTGGTTATGAACTGCATAACATGTTCACTTTTAAAACAGAGTAAGTCCAAAACTGACTAAGGTCTTGTTTTGCAGCTGGAATTATCTCTCTTCTGGATGAGGAAGAGCCACAGCTCAAGGTAAGCTGTTGCATGTGGGAGAAAATAACAGCAAATACATTACATTGAGAGCTTGAAATCAGAATAAGTGGATCTCAGTGATTAATGGTTGGACAGCAGCAGGTGGGCCCTAAATCATATCTAGCCCAAAAGTGGAAAGAAGGGGTTTAAATAACATGATAACAGATGTCAAACTTGCTTGTTTTAAACAAGGATCAAAATAAAGCTTTGCATGCAAAGATCTTTAGTCATCAAAGCTTCTAGCTCTCTGAAGATAATGGGGCTTTGTTAATTGTTTCAGAAACTGCATTTTGGCTACATAAAATTCAAAGCTGAAGAACATCTCAAGTTTTTTACATAATTTAAGTGATTTAAAACAAAATCACAGTCATAGTTTTCACTGGGGAGGGGGATAGAATCACAATAGTACTAGAAGGAAAAAAATAACAGGAACTTTACTGTTCACAGACTGTATGAATCCATAGGACATCACGAAACACTCAGAGTGGTGGTGTATGGATGATGCTTGCGGGTTACTTGAACAGTTAGCACAGTCCCTTTTAGGAGGGGGATGTCTATCTTGTAGTATTGGTAATCCCCTAAATGTTTTGCTTGGAAACAGGCGTAGGAGGTGATGGATCGGGGTGAGGCCTGCTTTTGCTCTATACTGATTACAAGTGGGCTGATTCTGGTCTGGGTATTATTCATCTGCTTAAGTAGTGTGTCCAAATAAATACTTAGAGTTGACTGGTGTAGACCATAGGCCAATTCTATGTGTAATGTGAAGGTTGCCACAAGACTTTGTAAACTTTGTATTTTAAGGATTAAGTATTCCTTAAAAACTTTATATTTTAGGAAATTTTAGCCAGTCTTTTGTCACAGAGAGAGGCTTTGGGAAGGAACATTAAGGTTGTCTTACCTGTTAAATGAACGACCCTTTATTTGCAAAGGACTTGGAAAGTTTAGTGAATGCTTGCTAAGGTCTTCTAAAGTAGAATTTGCTGTTGAAATGGGTCAGTGTTTATGATACCGGTCTTAGGTGGTACTTCGTTTTTACTGGGGAAAGGTAATGCATTTTTTGTGTAATATAACATTTTATTATATTTTGTAGGAGTTTGCTCTTCACAAGTTGAATGCTGTTGTCAATGACTTCTGGGCAGAAATCTCTGAGTCAGTGGACAAAATGTAAGCTACTTATTACTTGAGGGTGTGCTGCTTAAAAAGAACATGAGCTATGAAGTAAATGTAGTTCTAGTTGCTTAATACTGGCTAGTACAGCATCTGGCCCCATGTTTTCTGGAAAGCACTAATATAAGAGGATATGGGGTAGGAGCTGTAGTACCAAAGTTGCAAGTTTAATCAAGCTGTCATGTGGCCTTAAGGAGACCTGAGCACACAGAGCTGATGCTCTTCTCTCTCTCCTTTGCAGCGAAGTTCTCTATGAAGATGAGGGGTTTCGGAGTCGGCAGTTTGCTGCTCTAGTTGCTTCTAAAGTTTTTTACCACCTGGGAGCTTTTGAGGAATCGCTGAACTATGCCCTGGGAGCAGGTGACCTCTTCAATGTCAACGACAACTCGGAATATGTGGAGACGATCATTGGTAAAAAACTGTTGCTGCAAAAGAAAAGCTTGTGTGCCTTTGAGATTTAGCTGCTTTTCTCCATATTCCTTTTTCTCCCCATGTATTCATTTAAAGTGATGTTGCAGCTAATTTTACAGAGTTTATTTGTGCTCGCTTTCTTCTGCTTTGGTATTCTGTAATGGAACTCACTTGGGAGTTCTGGCATTTTTTTCCTGTTCTTAACCCTTATTCTATTGCAAGTTCCTAATAGAATTACTTTGGTTGTTTATTGTCCTTTCTTTCATTTGTGCACTAGTGTTATAACTTTCAGCATAACTTTGGAAATAATCAGCTAGTAAGTGTAGCTGCAGGCCTGACTGAGGAGTACAACTTTTTTTTACCCATCCTTACTAAGATAGCAAGTCAGATGCTGAATGCATGTGTAATTCAAGTGTCTTTTGAGAGTCTTGTCTGCTGGTATCATTTACTTTGTACAGGACATTATGGACCAGGGCTGGCTTTCAGTCTCCCTAGGTAGTGCTTATAGTAGAGCTGTCAGGAGGAAGTAATCTCTTACTGCTGTTTTCTTACTTATTTAAAATATTCCACTTGAACAAAGATTATGTCTTTGGTTCCATTTTAAAAATATCTACTTGGTTTGAGAGTTTATTAGGAGAGAATATTAGGATCTTCCACTACTATGTGTATATGAGTACACAAATAGTTCTTGTGCTTCACCTTTGTTAGTTTCCCATAAGCTGTATTTGCTGGTAGGATGTCTGTGTGCACATAGTGGTCTTTTCATCAGCAAACATCTTGGAAGTTGACTGCTCTCCATATTTATTCAATATCTTCCCAGCAAAATGTATCGATCACTATACCAAGCAGTGTGTGGAGAATGCAGAGCTGCCAGAAGGGGAGAAGAAGCCTGTTGACGAAAGGCTAGAAGGGATAGTGAACAAAATGTTCCAGCGGTGCTTGGATGACCACAAGTACAAGCAGGCCATTGGCATAGCTCTAGAGACACGCAGGTTGGACATCTTCGAGAAAACCATCCTTGAATCGGTATGTGCAAGAGCCTCGAGGGTTAGGTAGCTAGTGTGGGCTCAGATGTGAAGTGCCCTATCCATGTTGCTATGAAACTCACCCTCCTTTGTATGTACAGAATAAAAGATGAAAATCAAGGTGTTTGGTACATCATGTTCATGGAAGGCAGAGCCACTCAGGGCTGTTGAGTATAAATAGATCCCTAACTTTAAGAAATCCCCAAGCTGCAAGTTCCTGGGAGAGTATTCCCAGGAAGCTTGGCCATGTACCCTCTTCTTAAGGTATTCCCTATCAGCTACTAGCAGAGATATGGTGCTGGACTGAGCAGACTTTCGGTCTGTTGTATTTTATTTTGGTGTGCTTGTTGTCTGCTCTAACTCCCTGGGAAGGGATCATTAGGGCTAGGTGATTTATTTATGGCAGGCAAAAGAAAATAATCCAGTAATGTGTGAGCAGCTCTAATTTTCAGTAAGTGGCTGTTTGCAGTATTAGCCTGCCCTGACTGCAAGGTGGTAGGTGCAAACTGGCCTAAACATCTTTCACTGAGGTTTTAAGGTAAGTCATATTACCTAGTAGAGAAGCATGGCTGTAGTCATTTGTAGCAGCTCAGCAGTTGTGTGTAATCTGATTCTTCTGCAGTATCTCAGTCATATGCCAGACACATGGTTTAAATCTTAAATTTTAGCACTTCCAGTTTACAGCTTTCCTGTATTTTTGAATTTCTCCTGTTTTTGTATACAGGAATGAGAATCATAAGGCATTCATTTTGCTATGTTCTGTTTTCAGTCCTGTGCATTTACTAAGTTAATTGTCCATTGTACATTTCTCATCTCAAATTACCTTCTTGAAGTTTAGTAACCAAATATTTTTCTTGGTCTCTGGGAAGAAATAGGCATGTTTGGGATCTTTTCTTGGCGCGTGGTTTGTTTTGTTGACCTTTTATGTTAGTACAGTGACTTTCACTACAGTCAAAAATGGTTGTCTGAACAAGGGATGTAGAGAAGGGGAAATAGCTACTGAACTTTTTAAATAATCTGTTGCATGTTTTAACTGTTGAATTAAGTGTTGATCCTGTGCATTTTTGGTAGTATTTTGTAATAAATATAAGCCTTTCTGAAAATCGGAAAGGAAACTGAAGATGTATGTGTCCACATTTTTAGCTCTGCTTTTTAAAATAGAAAGGAGGTAGCTCTGTTTTAATTTCTAAATCATGTTTGTTAGTCCAAACTCAGAATTGATGTCCCTGAATTTTATTTCAGAATGATGTTCCTGGGATGCTAGCCTACAGCTTGAAGCTCTGTATGTCTTTGATGCAGAATAAACAGTTCCGTAATAAAGTCTTGAGAGTTCTAGTTAAAATCTACATGAATCTGGAGAAACCAGATTTCATCAATGTGTGCCAGGTAAGCTTCTTAGAGTGATGTTCAATGATCAGTCAGAAGTTACTCTTCTTTTGATGTATATTGACATCTACTTGATCTCTTTCTTAATCAGTGAAACGAAGTACCTTTTCCTGGTTGTGTGTTTCAAATATATATCAAAATGAGATCAAATTGAAAAGGAGATGTAAATATTGCTTATTGGTCAGTTTATAGAGAAAGAAGTATGTTCAAAGGCAGTTTGAGAATATAGACAACTCTGACAGAATATTTCAAGCCTATGTATGGAGTATCAGATGGAAAGTTCACAGCTTTGAATTGTATTTATTTCTCCAAGAACATTGACAGTGCTTTGGTTTTTTGGTGAGCCATTGTCTGAAAGTGTTTAGACATTCAGTTATGAAGTTACTCAGATGTTCTCAGACCTCTGCTGTACTTGGTATGCCAGGTACATGTGACTCAAGACTGTTATACCTGTTCCATTTTAGCTGACATATCCCTACAAAATGACTGATTCTTTAATCTGCTTTTGAAATTTTCGTTTTTAGTAAGACAATGTTGTCAGTATCCAAACTGAAGAAGGAGGTGTCTTAAATTTGTAATACTTGGTCTTGTTTTCAAACTGATCCATGAAAACTTCAAAGATTTCTGTTACCTCCTATGAGAGAGAAAATCTTTCTTTCTTTGAAAGGACGTTGTGTGGAAGCAGCAGATGGAGGAATGGTGAAAATGAAGTGTGTACTGTTGCTTTTTCTTTCTGAAGTATGTAATTTTTTTTTTTTTTTCCTTCTTCCTGTTCTTCCCACTCAGTGCCTGATATTCCTGGATGACCCACAGGCTGTGAGTGATATCTTGGAAAAACTGGTGAAGGAAGATAACCTTCTCATGGCCTACCAAATTTGCTTTGATCTGTATGAAAGTGCTAGCCAGCAATTCCTGTCTTCTGTGATCCAGAATCTCCGCACAGTTGGCACTCCCATTGCATCCGTGCCTGGATCCACCAACACTGGCACTGTCCCTGGGTTGGAGAAAGACAGGTGGGGAGATTGGCTTGAGAAGGGGTGTAATTGATTACAGTCCTCCTCTGATGGAGCTTCCTGTTCTGTGTATAGATTCCCATTACAAGCAATCATGTTGCTCCCCTTCATTTAAGTCAGGGCAATTGACAAGACATGCTATTTGCTCAAGGCAAAATGGCATATTACTAGACTCACTGTTCGGTAGAATGCATTTTCCACTGCAGCTGAGGTAAGCATGGTGCAGTTACTATGGCTCAGCTAGTGAGCAGTAATTCATTAAGCCATAGTGTGAAATGCTTGGGAGCACTCTGACGTTGTGAGGTCTTTGCAGCATCTTGTAAACCTAAGGAAGGGGAGAGTTCAAGTAAAAAGCTTATTGCAGCTATATACAAGTTTTGTTTCACATCATAGCTTGTTGGAAAATGAGCTCAGATGATACTGTAGTGCTATAGACCCTTTTATACTTGCAGTTAAAAAGAGCTAGTTCAAATCTAGTCTGAGTTTTATTAAAGTCCTGACATTTAAAACTTCTTTAGTGGTCAAGATAGAATCCCACTGTACAGTAAATGTACTTCCTTCTTATATGTATTCTAAATCTACCCTATGTCACTGGATCATAGCTGCAGGAAGCAGCTATTAAGAAACCAAAGTTGTCACTAGCCATTCCATCTTCTTTATTTCTTGCTTTGATGGCTTTAAGGTAATTAGTAGATAGTTTTGTTTCAAACTTCTGTTTTTAGAGGGTTGACCAACACATGTGAAGGTTGCAGTCCAGCTCAGAGGCAGCATGAAAGAAGTTTGTGCCCCATCGGCTCTTTAATCACTACAGCTGTCATGCCTGTACAAAAACTTCATGTCTGCACTGTCTTTAATAGAGTGTGATGGAGAATGCTGCCTGGATTAAGACTGGTTAACAATAAAGGCTTACACAGCTGTGAGGAGCCTCATCTAAATGCTTAAGTGATACAAGCATAGCAAGCATTTTCCTCTCCTCTTCCAGTGAAATAAAAGGAAAGGGACAGAATAAATTATAAGTCAGCCTGTGAAGCATTAGGACAAGGTGCTAACAGCAGCTTAATATGTTTCATTTCCATTTCAACACTCTTAACATCCATCCTAATAGTGATGAGCTCAGCGCTTCTGGGTGAGGATATAATTATCCATGCTGACTTGTTTGTTGACCTTGTTTTCTTGCCAGTCTCTGCTTGTTCATTTCCTACAAGGATCTCTGTTTTTGTTGTCTCTGTAGATGGAATAAGACTGGGGGGTTTTCTGTGCCTTCTTCTTCAAGTTCCCTGAAAATTAAACTGGGAGGAATTTTCTTCTCAGCAGTGACCTCCAAATAGTCAGCCCTTGTCCTGTTAGAGTCCTGTTTCCAGTTATCATCTCCGTATCACAGGCTGCTTTTTGGGATAGTGTTCAGCCATACTTTCAGTGCTTGATTAGTTAGGAGTGGTGAACTAGATTGCATTTTTAATTTTCATTTTATTTCAGTGATGCTATGGAAGCAGAAGAGAAACCAGGAAGCACTTGTGCAGGGAAATCTGCAGAAATTGTGAGTGCCTTTCTAATATATGCCTTGCTTAGTTTTTCTTATAGGTACTCTTTGAATTTCGGGGGTTTCTGAACTGGTTTGGCTAACAAAGAATGGAATTCCACTTCTATCTTAACTTGTCTCCAAGGTGACAGATGATTTCGGAGGACCAAATATCTGAGAATCTGGAAGTCCAGCAGTTCAGATACTGAAAGCTGGTAGAGAGTGAGAAGTGGGTAGATTTCAGCAGGAATTACAGTGCTCAGGTCACTGAAGAAGGGGTCAGAGGGATCTGGCTCATGTGTTTGCTTTTTGTTCATACTAAAACAACTCATTCCAGAAGAAAGGGCCTGGAATTTGCTGTTGAGAGCCTAAGCTGATGAATAGGTTAACACATTTTTTAACTTTTTAAATTTTTTTCTTCTTCTTCTGAAATCCAACTCCAGTTCTGGCTGTATAGAACTGATGCTGTTCCGCAGAAATGGCAGGAGGGGATGCTGATGCAACATTGTTTTGAGCTAGCATGGTGGCTGTATTGCTGGTCCAGCTGGTTAGAATCTTTTTGTTTAGTTTCTTTCCCCAAGTAGTGGAGAAAGTGAGTTCATTTCTAACATGCACATAAAATTGCATTTCAGCATGTAGAATGGCTAATGCAATTCTGACATTTCTGATGCTGAAGAAAGGTAATATTTCTAGGGAGGAAAGCAAAACCCAGGATGAGTGAAAGTAAAACCCAAGATGAATGTGGGTTTTTTTGTTGTTTCCTCATGGTGCACGTTTACAAATTAGATTTGGGAATCTTTGAGCAATTCTTGCAGCTCATTTAAAAATTCATCAAGGTCAAACAGAAGTATTTTCTTGAAATTATATTCCACAAGGAAAACAAAAGGGGTTGAATTTCTTGCCCTGTTAAGAACCTCTAAACAGTGGTTTTGTACAGGAAAGGTGTCTTAAATCAGTTTCTGCTGCACTGGCATTGCTGACTGTGCCAAGGGACCAGTACATAAAAACAATTATGTGACCAGAAATATTCTTGAGCTTGGTCTTCCACAATTCAGAATGTTGACTATAAAGAAATAATTGAGGGGATTAATTTAAGGGCTGAACTACTCATGCTTGGCTGGTCTCTGACAATGTCAGTACAAAATGCTGCAGCGTACTTTTCACTCTGCTCAGAAAGGACTTAGGTTGGAACTTAATCTGCGGAAACTGTTCCGTGGTGAAGAAGAAGGAGGCTTTCTCAAAGAGCTTTGAAAGATCGATGTATTGGGCATTCGTAGTTCTACTAGGTCTTGTTCTAAATAAAGCGTATAGCTCTCAAGAATGGTGCTGCAGCTCAGCAGGGTCATGTAAAGTGTTGTGGCTTTGTGATCCTCTCCATTAAAACCTCCATGGAAATACAGGTTCACATCTACAAAAGTGGTTGCCTCTTGCAGGAGATTCACTGTACCTGTACCTGTGAGGCCAAACAGCAGCCTGCAGAACATCGGATGTCACTCATATCCTTTTGCTTACAGTGAAACAATACATTTGCTTGAAAAACTCTCTTCTCCCACCTGCACTGTTGTGCACAAAAGAACTTAGGAGGTTTGAGCTTGTGCGGCAAGGGCATAAACAATGTCCTTTTAGTCCTAAAACCTGGTAGACTTTGGAATATGGTGATGGGAACATATCAGAGTGGCTTCTTAGGAACTGAATTGCATCAGAGCCATAGTTGGTTTCTCATGCTTTTTCTTCTTTTTGCTTATATGTGAAGAACCTAGAGCCTAAGGACCAGATCTCAAAAATGATTAAGATTTTAAGTGGGGAAATGGCCATTGAGTTACATCTGCAGTTTTTAATACGAAACAACAATACAGACCTCATGATTCTCAAAAACACAAAGGTAGGAGGATTTTTGGATATGGTTGTCTTGGATTCATCTGTTTGATCCTGTGTTTGTTTTGACCATTTTGCTGTTTTTACATTATCGTCTTATGTTTTAGCATGATCTCTCTGGGTACATGTAAAACTTGAACATGTGAGGCTGAAGAAGAGCTGATTGCACCCAAAGAAGGCCATATAATCATTGTTTGAACTGACAGCTAGCATGATCTTGTGACAGGTTGCTATTAGCATGTTGTTTTGTTTTGTTTTGTTTTCCAATTGGTATAGAAACTATTCCTTTTCTTCACAGTCCTCTCCCCTTTTTTGGTTTTTGGTGTGTTTATTTTCTTCTGGTCAGTAAGATGAATGAACTGACCCTCCAGGTCTTTGACTGTTCCCTTGCAAATGCTGCTGGTTGGGGAGTGATGCAGTCAGCCAGGACTGTAGGTTACAGTATGTTGGTATTTTTGTTGAGACCATACTTTCAGCTTGGCTAAAGAAATCCTGATACATGCTGAGACTAATATTTCCTCATCGAAGACAAAACTGATTAACTACTGTAGGTAGTGCTAGTAAACTGAGTAACTTGTTTTGTTTTGGAAGGTGTTACTCAAGGGTGGGTAAATGGAAACTTAGAAGTAAATTAAACTATTGAGCAAAGAAGTTTTTTTTTGTATGTGAAATGAGATGCACAATTGTCAACAAAAGTGGTAGGGGATGCTTGTCAATGGATTCATCTATTTCAGGAGGCACTTCAAATGTATTGGAAAATCTTTATCCATCTACTGGTTAAGTCTTGGGAATGATCCTGCTTGGGAATGATCCTGCATGATGTTCCAGGGGTGTCTTGAAAATGTCAGCAGCACACACTCTGCAGTGCTCAGTTGTGGGAACCAGAAGGAGGGGTTTTCCAGTTAAGCTGCAAGTAATCACATCTCTGACAGAAACTCATCAGAAGGATTGGTTTGCACTAGAAAGATAGGTTGAGGATATATTAAAATGTATTAACAATCTACTAGTTTGATTAAAGGTAAATTGCCAATTAAATTAAGCATAATTACAATCCATTTTTCTGGTGTACTGACAAGCATGCTGAGTGACCTAGGGCATACCTTTTGCTGACTGGTGATACTGATTATTTTTGTTCTTTCAGGATGCAGTTCGGAATTCTGTGTGTCATACAGCAACGGTTATAGCAAACTCCTTTATGCATTGTGGTACAACCAGCGACCAGTTCCTTAGGTAAATTTAGGCAAGGAAGCTCTAATGTCATGTAGAGGTCTTTGAAGAGCATTGTTGCCCTACTTAACTTGATACTATTAAAAGGGTGTCTTTGAAACACTAGGCTTACAGAAGAATGCACAAAGGGTCTGAAAATTAATGTGCAGACAGAGGGAAAAAACTGGAATTGTTTCTTTTCTCTCTCTTCAGAAACTGGCTTGATTTGACTGCTAATCATTTGAGCAGTTTGGAGGGTAGAGATCTGGAATGTTTGTTCTGTTTGCTAGCTGGAGAATTTCTGAGATGGTATATCTTTCTTTGGTAGAAACTGACAATGCTGAGTGACTGTTGGAAGGCAGATGTCAGGGTTGACCTTACCAGGGACTTCAGGAAAGCTTCAGAAACTCTGCTAGAGTTTCTCCCAGAGAGTTGATGTACTACATATTGGGCAGTTGTTCTCATCTTTTACTGAGATGACCAGTATCAAGGAGGTTGATAATGACCACCCAAAAATCAGGGCTGATGAAGGGAAGGGAGGTGTAAAGTGGAAATGTGGTTAGCCCTCTTGCCTTCTGGAGCTACTTTCCTGATTTGAAAGTGGTCTTTAGTGCTGTGAAACCTTGCTTGCAGGATGTGTAACAGGCTCTATGAAAAACTTGTATAATCTTTCTCTTTTTGTCTTCCAGAGACAATTTGGAGTGGCTGGCCAGGGCCACCAACTGGGCTAAGTTTACTGCTACTGCCAGCTTGGGTGTTATACACAAGGTAACATGTATTCATTGCCTTCTGTCCAATATAAATGCTTGACTTGTGAACACTGAAAACATTGAAATAGGGATTCTGAATTATGCCTGCACTCCAGTTTACCTAGTCTATTGCAAGGCACAGCTGTAACAAAGCTGGTGTCTTTGCACTGAAGGAAAAGCTGTGTCCATCTTGTCTGATGTAGCTTATGGCATGTTTTATTGAGCATCAAAAAGGTGGTAGTATAACACAGCTCAAGGAGTCTTCTTCCTAGGTCTTCTTTTTGTGAGTTGAACAGAGTCAGTAATTTCTAGCTGTTAGAACTGCAGGTGTATATTTCTTAAGTAGTTTTAGGACAGTACTGTCCTTACTGTAGTGAGTTTCTATAAGTTTGGATGGTGACCTGAATAGTCATTTTCTCCAAATTCATTCACAAAAGGGGCTTGTTTAGAGCTATTTTGAAATAGCAAGAAGTCTTTGTAATTGTGTTGTGTGTCTCAGCCTTCATTAAAGTGGTCTAGTGAATGAACTAGTGTAGCTTCAGGCCAAATTTGTCATGAATCAGCGATGAAGTGATTGATGAATACTTGTGTACTGCGGTTAATAAAACCCCAGTACAGAAGGATTCTTTGCTGATTGTACAGCCCTGAAAGGCTGATTTTTGTGGAGAAAGTAATGGCTATAACTTGCTTTCTTTTGACATGTTTAAATATCGTTGTGAAGTATGTGCTCATGCTGTTTTTTCACCTTTCACTTCCCACTGTCTTCTCTTCCTGCTGGACACTGGGATACAGGGTCATGAGAAAGAAGCATTGCAGCTAATGGCAACTTACCTACCCAAGGACACCTCACCAGGGTCAGCATACCAGGAAGGTGGAGGCCTCTATGCCTTGGGTCTCATTCATGCTAACCATGGTGGAGACATCATTGACTATTTGTTGAACCAGCTGAAGAATGCCAGTAATGATGTATGTACTGGGTTCAGTGATGAACCTTTGTTTTGCTGGGACTATCCAGAAAGAGTGCTGGTTTGTTTGGGGTTAGAGGTAACTGAGACCATGACAGTAGTGTGGTACTTACACTTTCTGTGGGCCTTAAACATAAAGTTTGGTTTTAACAACCTATTGCTCAAGACAGCCTTGTGTGGCATGGTTAAGTGGGAGGTGTCCCTGCCCGTGGCAGGGGGGTTGGAACTAGGTGATCTTAAGGTCCTTTCCAACCCTAACTATTCTAGGATTCTATGATTTAGGTAAGATTTTTAGGAGATTCTTTGAATTTAGGAAATATTTGTCAGTAGATTAGCTTCATCTTCCTTACTCCTTGTGTATCTACTTAGTTTTGCTAGTAGACCTGCAGTATTCAGGGACAGTTACTTCTTATGGCTTAGCTGTCAAAAGAATAAGCCACAAAATACTTCTGCTCCCTATGGGTTTAATGCAACTTACTAAAAAAAAAAAAAAAAACCAAAAGAAGTACTTTACTTCACCACTCACTATTTGTAGACCTCTTCGAAAAGTCTCGTTTTCAGGTTAGGAGCAGATCAGTATTTTCCCAGCGTGTTCTCTTCTTCTGTTTGGGGAATTTCACACTGCTTTAAAAATTCTGTGAAAGGATTCCACTCATCTTATTGCAGATGTATTGTTTTTCCTGTATCCATTGTTAGGACAAAAGAGGATGTAGACAGTTCAAGTGGGTTACTGATTTACCTTTCTACTTAAAAAATATCACTGGGCAGCAGTTTTTACACATGGCACAGTTTTATGGTTTTACATAAATCACTCAGTAGGGAAAAAGACCTTAAAGTTACTAGAAAGTGTCTTGTGCTATGTGTAAAGCTGATACTCATTGTCTGTGGGTTTTTGAACCACTATTTCTATAGTTTCCTTCCTCTTTCATGGGAATTACTGTCTGAGATGGTGAAAGTGGTATTTCTAAAGAGATAATTTTGGGTGGTTTGAGACTGAAGGTTTGCAGCTTTATGTTGATGGAAAAAATGTCTACTTCAGCTGAAGCCATATTTTCCCTGGTTTTATGATGACTAAACTTGTATATGCTTCTCTAGATTGTCCGACATGGTGGCAGCCTGGGTTTGGGTCTGGCTGCCATGGGGACAGCACGTCAAGATGTGTATGATTTGCTGAAAACAAATCTCTACCAGGATGATGCAGTGACAGGTAAATGTTCTGCTTTCAAAGCAAATAACCATCTGAGGCCTTATCAGGCATCTGGGGTTTTTTGGTGTAGGGTTGTTTTTTTCAGGTTTTCTGTCAGCAGTATAGGTTGCCTTAGCTGTGTTTTATTTACTGACCTTTTACTGATCAGCATGGTTCTTTAATTATATGGCAGTAATGTTCAGAGGTCCTGTCAGGAGTGGTCTGTGTCATTATGCCAAATATTGGTAAGGTTGCTATGTCTTTAAACAGTCTCCTGTTTGATGTGTTGGCCTGTGTCTTGTGTGATTTTCTAGATAGAATATTTACAGCTTTTGGGAACTGAGTTTGCTTGATTGTTTGCTTTTCTGTGCTGTGCAGGTGAGGCAGCTGGCTTGGCACTGGGACTGGTTATGTTGGGATCTAAAAATGCTCAGGCTATTGAGGACATGGTTGGCTATGCACAGGAAACCCAGCATGAGAAGATTTTGCGAGGCCTTGCAGTTGGAATTGCTCTGGTCATGTATGGGAGGATGGAGGAGGCAGATGCTCTCATTGAGAGTCTCTGCAGAGATAAGGTAAGTTTAGTTGTGAATTAATCCCTGGCCCTTTTGTTACACGTATGACCTTCCTGTCCTTTTGTGAAATCTCCAGCTATGGTAGGTTGTGTGTTTTGATCCAGGGAAGTTCTTACATAAGTCTGAAGTGAAGCAGTTTCACAGCTTGCTTCATTGACCCTGATCAACAGTACAAGAACAAAAGTGCTTAATTGTGTATTTTTTAGTCTCATACTTACTCTCTATAGTTCTGTGAGCACCAACAAGGAGCAGAACAGGTTATAATGATTAAAAATGGATGAGGTTTGCTGTAGATGGTTTGTTCTTGAGGATCTAGTAGTGGTCAATAGTAGATAGTGAATAAGAAGCAAGATAACACATTTGCCAGATATTGTCTTTGGCAGCCTGTGGCATAGCAACTTTCTGTCCCCCTGAAATTTGTAATGACCACCCTGCTTTGGTGATTGTCTTGTTACTCATCCTTAATAAATAATTAAGCAACAAGGCTGCCTTTTTGCAGATTCCAGGCCCAAAAGTGGAGCAGATTTAAAATCAGAATTAGTAAGTCACTCTTTTGGTGGATGTTAAATATTGCTGCTTTCTCTTTCAGGATCCAATTCTCCGTCGTTCTGGCATGTACACTGTTGCTATGGCGTACTGTGGCTCGGGGAACAACAAGGCTATCAGGCGCCTACTGCATGTGGCTGTAAGTACTATGAGCTTAGAAGCACTCAGCAAGGAGTATGTGGTGTGAGAGTAAGTGCATCACTGACAGGTTTTGTGTCTACAGTGTTAGTATTCTAGTCTAAATCAAAGATTGTGAAATGATAAAAGCTTTGCTTAGTACTATGAGTAGAAATAACGGGGTCTTCTGACATTAGGATAACTAGACTTTCAGCAAGAGAATATTCAGCCTGATACCACAAAAAAGAAACCTATTTAAACATAAATACAATCCCAAAATAGTTGGTAATGGGTTTGTAGTGAATAGACTGTGTAACAATGGGCTGGGAAAAAGCAACTTAAGCTATAACAGGTGAGGTCTATCTGCTCCTTGATAGGCTTGCTGTCTCAGCATATGAACGAGGGTGAGGCCATTTCAGCCAGGGCTGAACATGATTTTTAACTTTCTCTGTTGTTGTATCTTCCTGATTAACTTGATTATTATTGTATCTTCCTGATTAACCTGGCTTGAAGTATTGCAACGTCCTCAGGTGTTTTAAGTACATTCTGAATGTCCTGTTTTCCCTTTTGTAGGTGAGTGATGTGAATGATGATGTGAGGCGGGCAGCTGTTGAGTCACTTGGTTTCATTCTGTTCAGGTACAGTATCTTCCGTGGTCACTTCTACAGCCTTCAATTTGATGTCTGTTGCATTTTCAGGAATTATGTGTGCTATTACTTTCACAAAATCACGCAATTGCTAACTGAGTCGATGCTGAAAATCAAAAAATTGTGAGAGAATGAAACTTTGTGCAGAATTAGAAGCCTGCCTCAATGTTCAGCAGATGCTTAATGAACTTTTCTGTCCGTTCCCTGACTTATGGCTTAAGTGTCTGAATAGAGTTAGATGAAGCTGACAAATAGAATGAAAAATCAATATTTGCAGTATTGAGACTTAATGAAAAATTAAATATAAGGTGCTTGTGCCAGGCCTCTTAAAGACAGCAGTACTCAGACAAATACGTCTGCCTGATTGCTATCTGCAATGTTCTTGGAGGTCATGACTTTAGCAAAAATAACCTGAAGAAGAATGTTGAAATAATCTTTGTTTTTTAAGTATCCACTGCTAAACCCTGACAGGTTACTGGGTTTACATTGTGGTAATGTAGAGCCCATCAAAAATAGTCATGATGTTTACTTTGGTTCTCTGAAGTGAGATCTGTTGCTGATCTGGTATTTTCTAGTGCTCTATGGATAGTTCCCTATGTCAGAGGCGCTGGGCTTGGTTGGTGTGTGTTTGTTTGTTTGGTGGTTGTTGGTTTTCTGCTTGGTTGGTTGATTTTTTTTTTAATTAGATTGGGGAATTTAAAGTCTCCCTTTCATCTGTTAATACAGTAATCTGTGTAATTTTAGCACTGAGTTAAGCTGCAGCCTTTGGGTGTGTCTGAGAGGAGGTAGTGCATACATGGGTCCAGGACTTGTAATGTAAAAATCTTTGTTCACATCTTCCTTGGTTAGTGGCAGTTTGTAAATTCATCCTTAAAAGCTGGATAAGAGGTGCTTAAAGGTGTTATTAAAAAAATGAGTTACTGATATGATGAGTCAAGTTTATCGTTAATGAACAAATTTTCTAGGTGAGCAGCAGGTGTCTCTCAAGAGCTTCTGCTCTGTTGCATTGTTTCTTGCTGCATAGCAATAGAGTCTCCTGAAGCCAAAGGGTCTGTTTAGCTGGCTTCTGCATCTGTGTACAGAAGGAAAATTCCATGCAGGGCTTCCATATTTTCAGGCATCTTTTTTCCAAACAGGTTGTGACAAATCATGTTTAATCTCTGATTTCAATGTAATTTTTCTTCTCAATAAATGCAAAATGTAATTGGACATCAGTAGCTCCTACCAAAATGAGAAGCTTTCAAGGCTCTGAGCTAAACCATTTACCATGTGCTTGCATCTTGTTGGAACAGGGTACTTCTGTTCTCTCCATATCCAGCAACAAGGAAATGTGTAACATCACCTTTGACTCCTTCACCTGCTCTGCATTGGTTCATATCTTATCCTGCCTCTGCTTCTGAAGGGGTACAGTCCAAAAACCTGCTTGCACAGCAAGGAGGAACTTGTAAATTCCAGTGTCCACCTGAGTTGGTAACAAAGGGCTAAAACTTTTTACCTCATTATCGTTGGCTTCTGGAGACTGAAGGTTTGTGTTAAGCTGTTGTAACTGCTAACATTTTTCACTTGATAACCTTCATAAAATACACCATCAGTGGTTTTTCTTTAAGATGCAGTTCTGGAGGGAGGCCTTGGTTTGTCTAGCCCAGACATCTGCATTTGCATGCAGCAATGGAAGGGATTTTCTGCTAAGTGGGCCCCATAGGTTACCCCCTGCATTATTCTCTCTAATTAGAAACTAAAATCTGTGTTTCAGTTTCTGGAAATAAATAATGTACATGACTGTAGCGATCTAAAAGAAGATTTTACATTTGCATTTCCTGTTTGCAGAAACTGCTAATTAGGGCTATTTGTGTTCTGTAGCCCATAAAGAACAAGTGGGCTATGAGTTTGTCAGATTTCATGCGTAAAATGACATTTCTTAGGGCTGTTGCTTGTTGAAGTCTATCTAGATTTACTTGTGTTAAAAGCCCCAATACAGCATTGAATGCTGGCAAGGGTCAGTAATCTGTCAGCTGCTAGGTATACAGAGCTTTTGAATGAAGTGTTTTATGATGGGAGTTGAGCAGGTGTCTAGCACTGCGGGGTAAGCCCCAGAAATGAATCTTGTCTTAGGTGGAAGAACATGGCTGAAGCTTCTGTAGAGATATTGTTGAATTGTCTGCATGTGTTTCCAGAAAGGGGACTGTGAAGTCAGGATTCAAATAAGAGAATAAGTTTGTTTAATGCAAAAAAAGCCTTTGTGGTTTTTAAGACTTAGGATGAAATGGAAAACACAATAAATTTGAAGAGCATTAATTTTTAAAATCTGAAAGAATAATTTTTATCTTAATTTTTGCCAATTCAGGTCAGGAATTAATCTTTGTTTATATTGCAAAGTGAGATGTAATTGGTTTATATAATCAGCTTTTTTTAATATTGCTATATATTAGAACAATGCTGCAGTGTATCTAAACACTGTTGTTTATGTACAAAATGAGGAGGTAGATGTTTTATAGATATAACGAATACGATTGTGGAGAGGGCTTCATTGTGGGAGACAGCAGTGCTTGAAACTGTGAACTAAAAGGGTTTAATACTCTTACAGCAGTGTTAAGAGCCATGGGGAAAAAGGACTTAAGTTGTGAGATGCTGCTTCTGCCTTTGTGCACTATTGTTGGGAGGACGCTAAGGGCAGGAGAGGGAACAATGCAGCCTGTAGAGAGTCTCGAAAGGAAGATGTAGTCTCCGCTGATAAGTGTAGGCTACCCAAAACCAGAGAACTGTGCATGGCTTATGTTCAATTCTTCATTTTAGGATTAGGCAAGTGAAATAGTAATGTTTCCTGCTTTTGTATTCTTTGTGTTTGCATAGTCTTTGATATTTTAACACTATATATTTGTTTTGAGGCAAACATAGGTCAGATACTTAGATTTTGTTCCAGGAATACTTGAACAATTTGTTTTAACCCCTGCAAACTACCTTTACCCAGTAGGCAGATGGCAGATCTTCTGGGTGATTGAGTAACAGGATAACAGTCACTCTAATGTGATTTGTACCAGACACTTTTTCAGTGTATTAACTGCGAAGAAGAGGAATTTAGTGAAACTTACCTGCTTGTTGATTCTTGCATGGGAAAGGTGAAGCGGTTTTGTTTACCTCCTGTCCATCTTCTCTTTGTCTTATTCAGTCCTCCTGGGGGAGGAGGATGAGGGTCCCTTTCAGTGAAAGTTTAATAGTAACAAATTTTACTATAACCAGAAGCCTCAGACTTTCATGGAAGTATTTTTGGATTTGAAAGTGCTTTTATCTTTAGGTCTGAAACTGGAAACAGAACTGTGTGTCTTCACTGACCGAACTATTCTGCACTGAAGAATTCCCTTGGCATCTCTGGCAAAACTAATCTAACTTCTAATGAAAATTGTAGCTGTACAATCAGACTGCACAAATGCATTCAGTGTTTCAATCAGTACTCTATGACATCTTGCATTAATTCTTCCCTGCTATTGTTTTATCATCATTATAGACCTCTTTTGTATTAATGAGATTCTACTTACTTCAGGAAATAGAGCTCAGATCCTTATATTGCTTGAGAGCCTTTGAAAATCCTGCAAGTGTTTTAACTTCCTACTGTTAAGTAGAATGTCTACACAGATGAGCAATATGACTTGGTTTAAACCTGGGATAGGTGCAAGCCAGGCTGAAGAAACCCACTGAAATCTCCAGAGTATTCCTTCAATTAGTCACTTGGTCCTTGCATCGTAAAAACGATAGGCTTATAAGCGCTGCCTATAGTGCGTATAATAAGCCTATAAGCTTATATATAAAGATTTTCATATCGCTAAGTCACAGCATCCATGAGAAGAGCGACAGAGACCAATCTAGTGTGTCCCCCCCTCTCATTCCAGAAAAATATTTTCACATTCTCAGATTATGCACACTAAAGCTTTTTAACTGAGTAAGTAAACATTTTAGGCAGTTAAGTTTATAACTAAATTGGTTGTCTGACCAAATCCTTGAATTTGCTTTAGAACTACTGATCAGCAGCTGAAGTTTCAAATGAAGTAATAAAAAATGCTGATATTCTTTGAGCCGTTAGAATAAGTTGATAATTTTATATTTTTTTTTAATGGCAAAACCTCCTGTTGGATTTTATAGGGTATATTGGTGTGCAGCTTGCATAATAGAAGACTTATTTGTTGTGCAGTGTTTAATGAATTTGAAAATGAGTTGCTGTCAACTCTCTAGAGCATTTGTGAAGAAGAACCTTCAGAAAGCAAAAAGCTCCTTATTTTTAAGAGCATGATAGTGCTTTTCAGAGATTGGAAAGGATCTCAGTACCTCTATGAAAGGAATCTTAGATGTGGCTAGACAAAGAGGGTTTGACATAACTTATTTTAAAAAAGAGTGAATGTGGACATTTCAGCAAGCCATCTTTCCTATTTTGTAGCTGGCTTCCCATTTAAAAACTAAAAAGCTTCCTCTCCTGCAGGGTAAAAGCCTTCCTTTCCTACTGGAGAAAACAGTGTGTCTCATGGGAACAGGCAGTGACAGTAAACAACATGGTGTCCAATGGCAAAGTAGCAATATGAAAGTTACTTCTCTCCTGACTGCCTTTTTTACCACGTTGATGGTTACCTAGAGAGCCAAAGGGGAAGTGAAATAAAGAAGTGCTTCTTAGCAGTTGCACGTAGGCATCAATGTCATGAAAGAAATCTAATGCTTCATGGTAATATTAAGTCAGTGCTGAGAACTGGCCAGAAGTCTGGAACTCCTGCCTTCAGCTTCCAATGCAAAGAGCCAGAGGAGCTCCGGTGAATGTCCTGTCTCTTTTGCCTCCAGAGTGCCAGGTTGTTCAGTATGCATTCACCAGGTTTGCTCTGCTTGCATTACTTAACCTTGTAAGGCTGAAGTTACATATGACAGCCTAGGAAAAGATTTAGGGGAGAGTAATCCTTTTGCTTTCTCATACCAGCCTGCAGTGCTGTGGATTTTTCCACAGTAAGAAAATGGTGTAGGAAAATTACATTTTCTGCGAAGCAGCATAAAAAAAGTCAGCATGCCTCTTGTATGCTAGTAGACAGCTTTACATCATCAGTCTCTCTTCTCAGTGCCTTGACCTTTGCTTAACGCTGGATTTTTTTAGCTGTATTTTGATGCATTTGAAATCAATATGAGTATGGCCAGATGTGATGTGATTAGTAAAGTTTTACACTTGGAGAATACAAGACAAGTGATGAATACATTTTTCTGGCTGCCTAAAAGTTTTCTTATAGAATGTGAACTAAGGGCTTGCAGCATAATCCCCCAGGTGATTTGGGACCAGCTCCACAAAGCATGTTTTATATCAGCACAGTTGAGATTAGCAGAATTTCTTGCTTCTCTGTTTCATGGAGTGGTTTAGAGGTTAGGATTTTGTTTGGTTTTGCCTGGATTATTTTTTTGGGTGTTTGCTTTTGGTTTTTTTTTTTTTTGGTTTTTTTTTTCCTCTTCATGGTATTCCCTTTATTTATATTTCAAGGCTCTTATTCTGTTAGGCTTTAAACTCCATTGTTTTCCTCTCTTCAAGGTTGCTAACGTGCATATATTTATAGGTAGCCCTTATGTCCATGTCTGTGCTGTAATTTTTAATTAGGTAGGCAGCCAGAACACTGACTAAGTATCTCCTAATATATTAATGAAACAACAAAAAAAAAAGCTCATATTTGTCCGTTGTTCTTCTAAAATGCATTTCTTCCCATGGTGCTTGTATGTTGCAGATCAGCTTTTACTCTCATCTGTCTTGCTTCTGTAATAGTTTAAACAGAAATGAAATATGCCAGATAAAAGCTTCTGTGATAATGAGGAAAATTGAACTAGGTAACTGCGTAAGTTATTATTTTATGTAGTACATGGAGGCCACAGAGCTGGCCGCATGGTTGGTTTGGCAAGGGGCAGGTTCTGAGAGAATTGAGAGCATCTTACTTCAGAGAAAGGAATGCCTTGTAAATTTGTGTTGCTTAAAGATAATGCCCTTGGATGTAGACAAGCTTCCCATCTTGCTTGTCAGTACCACACGAGCGTGTTGTCCTTAGTTACTGTACAACAAACTTGTGCTTTCTTACAGTAGCTTGCAGTGACTCTTATTTTCAGTCATGTCTTGCTAATGAAGGTAATGTCTTTGCTCAAATCTGTTCTTGTAGATCCAGTTGCTAAAACAACATCTCTGCTGTCTGTTATATTGTCTTTTTATTTCATAGTTCTGCATCTTCTCTTCATCTCTCTTCTCCTTCTGTCCTTATGCTTTCCAAGACTACTACCTGAATTCTTCACTTGTTTGCTTTCTCAGTGGACAAGCAATTTCTTTTTACGCTTGGCATATTAAATGGAATGTGCATGTTTTTCTGTCTATGGAGAAATTTCCTTTCTGTGTAGGAAGACTGGATTTTTGATGACTCATTAGTCCTTTTGATTGACATTTATTACTGCTGACTAAATTCAGTAACTGAAACGTTTCTTTATATGGTTATTAAAACTGTGAGAAATCTATATGCTGGCTTGACAAAATAGATCTTTGCTGGGTGAGACTTTTTCAAGGGTCGTTTCCTGTTAGTATAGTCTAACAGCTGATTACTAAGAGGCCTTGCTTTTAGGGGATTCATTTTATTCCTACTCCCTCAACCCCTTGAGCTTCGAAGTAGGTCTTACTAAAGGCTTTTGGTTCTCAAATATTTTTAGATGTAGCTATCTTTTGCAGGAATAGCAGTCCATCATTTCTGGCTTTAACTACAGGATTCCCTTAAACAAATTTTAACAAAGAGAGGAGTGAGAGCAGTTAGAGCTTATTCTAACTTAAGTGACCAGTGCTATCACCAAAAAAGGTAGGAAGAAGACAACTTACAGTAAGTGACACAGAAGTATTTTTAATAATTTCTTCTGGGACTCCATGGCAGTTTTTGCGTTTGGCTCCATTTCAAATGTGCACATGTTCTAACTTAAGTATATATAAATAAATGTTGGAAGAACGTGTTATCTCTTGTACTTTCTGTTCTGAGGAGGAAAAAACCCAAGCTTTTTTCTGTATATAATTCTAGTGTGTAACTAGATGGTTCTGAAAACATTAAATATGAAATCAAAGCCTGAGCTAAAAATGTTACTGTAAATAGGAACTATTGGGAAAAAATGGGGAGCTGGCTGCTTACTGTGAGAGCTCCAGTACTTTGGGGAAATCCGATTTCCCTTCCCAAAGAAAGATGTTCTGGAACTCTCAGAAGCTCCTCATTTCCCAGATGCTAGACTTTGGTGTTTTTTATAGATTGTGATGAGCGATTTTTGGTATGAATTTTATGCTCTGATGGAAGGCTTGAGCATGTTTGAGAGAGTGCAGATTGGGGCCTACAATCTTATGCCATTAGTCCTGTGAAATTTTTGTGAGCTAAGTTAAGCTGCAGATGTGTGCAGGTCTGGATAGCGCTGTCATCTCTGCTGTCTCTTAAACACTTGCTCTTATTTCTAAGCGCAATAGCTATTCGATCTGTGATTTTTCTACTTTGTGTGAACTATGTAAGATAAGGGAAGGCTTTCACTGGTGTTCCAATGGTCATAAAAAAGGAAGTTTTTCCGTCTAAATTAAAGGGAAGTTCCAGACACTGCCTGTCCTGGTTTACTCATGATCACTGATGTGGTATTATCTTATTTTGGTTAAATGCTCTCACTTTCTTAGTATGAAAAGAGCGTCTGACAAATCTAACAATACCAGACATATTTGTATGTGAGAATAATGGAGATGAAATTCAGGTGGGTAAAAGATTCTACATACCCCTACAGTAAAACAACGAAGGGACAATTTCAGCGCACGGAATTTTTACTCACCCTGCTAAGAAACAGTTTCACCCCTTCTGGAATGGACATCTTTTGGTCTCTGGAGCAAGTGATTCTGATTCTGATACACATACCCATAGAGAGCAAGAAAAGCTCCTACTTGGGTATGTGATCTCAGCAAAAGAATGTATCTGCAGGAGGCAGTGCTGTGAGTGTATGTGCTGTTATGTTTACACAGAGTAAAGGTGGATTTAAATTAAAACAAGCACTCGTGTATCCCCCTGCTGATTTGATCATAAAGCACCAACCTACAGAATGTTCTGTCTTCTTGCCAGAGTAAACATTAGTGTTTGTACAGAGATGCTTTTCTTTTAAAAATGTACTTTGAAGAGACTGGGGGTGGTGAGAACTGAAGTCAGATGCGCAAACTGGTTTAGCTTTTATTTATTTCCCTTTTCCTGTAGGCTACAGTTCTGCATCAGTCATTTTTCATGGAGTGAAGCTGTGGGTTGCCACCATGGGATTGGAGTTAAAATAGGGGAGACTTTGGAGGAGAGGAATTAATATAAATTTGTAAGCTATTGCTTGTATAAATAACAGAAAACAGTATTATTTATACCATCTTGCAGCACAATTGTGTTGTTACCTAGAACGATACATACAGTAACACTATGATATAGACATAGCTGCCGATCCACTATACGTAGCTGACTTGTTCTGTTTTATCAACTTCATTCTCTGTGAGCAGCATTGTATCCAGCAGAATGGCTGATGATGATTGGATGGGTGAGCTCCTCAGCCTCATTGGGCTCTGGTATATAATGGGGTTAATCCCATTTCTCATCCCATGCGTGACAAAGAACTTGGAATTTTCTGTCACAGAGCTTCTGAAAGAGATCCTGCTGGAGCGTTTTCTAAGGGCCTTGATAGGCTTCGTGGTCCGATAGTTGCAAGTGATATACCTGCTGAAAGCCTCCCTAAATGTTTTGTTGAATAGTGTATAGACAAGAGGGTTCACTCCTGAGGATACATATCCTATCCAAACAAATATCTCCATAAGCTTTTGAAAAACCTCTTGGTTGCAGGAGTTGCACAGAACTGAACTTATATTTGTTATGAAGAATGGGCACCACATCAACAAGAAAATAAAAAATACAATCCCCAGAACTTTTGACGCCCTTTGTTCATTGGTTATTGTTTGCATGGACTTCCTCCCGATTGTGGATGCTCTGCAGATTGGCATGTCATTGGACAAAGTCTTGTCTTTTCTGGAGCTGTTTAGCATGGCCACCTTTTCTGGTGAGGAGGCAGATGTTGTGTGACGCTGAAATACTGTGGACACTGTTGACCAAGTGAAACGGTGAGGTGGCTTGTTGATCAAGTAGGCCTTCTTGCGTAGCACTTGGATTGTCAGAAAATAAGTGACTATCATGATAGCGAGGGGAATGAAGAATGAAGCCACTGATCCATACAGAATGAAGTCATGAAAGCGATCAGGCATCAGGGCACATGTGATGTTAGTAGAGTTGCCATTTCCATCTTCAATGCCTCTAATAGGGACCGGAATAGCAATTCCTACAGGAGAAGAACAAAGTACTTCAGCATATGGTAGTTGCTTGCAATCTTTTTTGGGCCTGTAGCCTCAGGGTCTCTAAAGAAAGGTAGTTCCTGACCTCTGGAGCTGGCACAGGGTGACAGAGAACTGACAGCATCATGTGTGTAGTTGGGCAAATAGTATTCTGTAAGACTTGGCAAGCTCAGCTATGAGTGCCTTTTTGGGCCTAACCTTTACTGATTGAAGAAGCAGTATAAGGTTGCCAACTTCTCAAGTGTAAAAACCATTAGTTGTTCTGACTGTAGTTGTTGGAATTAGTATGGCTTTTCCTCCAGTGAAATGTGTTTCCCTAATGCCACCTGCCTCCACTCCCCTTCACCTGGGGTAACCTTTGCAGTTTTTGAAGGGCAGTTTTGTAAATACATGAATCTTGTCTTTGCTTCTTATTTTAACCCCATCAAGTGTCTGGACACAGCTGATTTTGCTTTATTTATTTTTTTTTTTCACCCTGCCTTGGCTCTTTCTATATACAAGTAGTTAAGTAGTTGCCAGTATTATGCAGTATGTGTTTAAGATGGATTTGTTGTTTAAAGTCTCTTGCATATTTAAGAGTGTTTAAATGAGACCAGCTAGCTCTGTAATTCACCACTCTTAAAAAAATATAAAAAAAGTTATCAGTCCTGTCTTTTAAATGAATTTTTTATAACCACTAAATTGCAGTCAGCACTTCGTTTGCCAGCAGTCTGACACTGCAACAAAAACAACAGGTTCCTTACTGCCTGGTGAAGGTTGTTGTGCTGTATTTCGTGATACTGCTTAATGGGATGTAGGCATTTACTGTATTCCTCTGCTACTGTGCTTACTGAAGTTGGTTGAAGGCAGCAAGAGCAAAAAAACACTTCAGCCACATGATTCCTTTCTTTGTAAGAGGCACACCTCAGATACAGCAAAGATTTAATGTGAGGATTGAACCAAATTAACCTTTGATTTGGATAACCCTGGCTCAGCTGCAGAATGCTTTTATGTCAGGTAAAAAAGAAATGAAAAAGTGCAGCACTGATGACTAACAAGAGACCAGGCATTAAAAAGTCAATTTGTAAGTGTCTTGTCATGCTAGCAGTTTTGTTTGTTTGTGATAAAATAAAGGCCACATCTTTTCTCCTATCATCACAGTTCTTCCTGATTTTTTTTTTTTTGAAGTTGGAATTTTTGAGTTTAGACATGTATGCCTTGGCCAGGATGGTGGATATACCCATTCCACCATGCATCATTGGCCTTAATAACAGAATAATTTTTTTCTTTCTCTTTCACACAGAGCATACAGCTCTGTGCTTATGGCTGCCTGCAGTGTACGTTACGTTATTTGAATTGAATGTTTTCACCTCCTTAGCTCATTTAACAGATTTTTTTTTTTTTTAATTTTTAATCCTTAAAGGCAAGTGTACATCACAGAGGTGCTAATTTAAAAGTTTATTCATTGGCGTTCTTTATAAAACTCTTCAGGGTGGGTTTCATTCTTGGTTTTTTTGGTTGGTTTTTTTTGCTTAGAAGTTAGCTTTTCTATATGCTGTATTGCCAGTGCATCTCAGTCTTCAATGTGAATGTTACCAGGCACTCATTTATCTTTCAGTCTTTGATATAAGTAATTAACCTTTTTTTACTTGCTTCATGGGAAAATTGTAAAGTACAAATTTTAGCAGCATCTACTCAAGTCTTAAAACTGTGTTTGGAACAGTATATACTATCACAGGAACATAAACTCTTGCTTTCCCAGAAGACATGCTATGCATGCAGTTATTGTCTTCTGATTTTTGGACTTTTAAGACCATGAAGGAAAGCTATGATTGAGTAGGGTAAGCCTGGTAAGGAGCAGTGGTTAAGGCAGATTCTTATGGTGTAGTTATGCATGATCTAAGAGGTGGGCTTAGACCAGCTGAAGTGTTAGGGTCTGCTAATCGATAGTACTTGGCCAGAGTTTCCATTTTGACCAGCAGTCACCCATTGTTTTGGATGTGAAAAGCTTCTGCATTCCTTGTCCAGTCTCCAAGTCTCACCTATTGAAATGAGCCAAACCACGATGATTTTGATGATTGTTGTAGCCCATGAATTGTACTGACTAGCCTGGATTGGCTTTTTAATTGCAATATAGCGGTCAAGTGAGATGGCACAGAGGTGCATGATGGAAGCTGTGGAAAAGAGGACGTCAAGGAACAGCCAGATAGGACACAAGGCAGTTGGTAAAGGCCAGGCATTGTCTGAAAGAAAACAGAGAACTCATTAGAATCTAAGCTTTTGAGAGTTTTCAGTGTGTGGTTTTCCCTTGGCCATTAGTGTTTTTGAGAAGTTCACAATACTATGGGAGCTGAGCTTTGTCACTGCCTCGGCTGGATTCTGTCTTACATTTTAGTTAGCTCCTAACTGGCATGATTGCTGCCATCATATCGATCAGGCTGCTTGTATATTAAGCCTTTTCTGTCTATTTGTGCTTTTTAGATCATAAGGTATTTGTGGCAAGGACTTTGGATAAAAAAGTTTTTAAAAAGTGGGTTACGACTGTGCTTGGTCCTTGTGCCCTGCTGTTAAGTTATTATTTTTAGCTATGCCTCTTTGATAGTCCTATGATTCAGGGTTGTATTAGGTGGAGCAGGTAAGGGGGTCATAACCACCGTATTACTCAATCATTGTAGAAGCTTGATTGAATCTTAGTTGGTGATCTTGGAGAATCCAGTCACGTAGTTTCATAATGAGTTTGCAGTGTCCCTTGACCAGCTGAAGTTGAGCACTAATGTGCAAAGCAGGACTATTCTGTACCAAATAACAATTATATAAAACCTGAAGGGCTTTCTTGTGCATCTTCCCCCTCCCCCTTGCCAAAGTGATGGCTTGGATTTTCAGTATGGCATACTGCTTCTTACAGTAGTTGTCTGTCTTTAATGTTAATCTGTAGTGAACCTAGCATCTGTCAACTGCATTGTGGTTTTCAAAAAGCTCGTAGTTTTGGGAGCAGGGTCTCCCCTACCAAAGTTTACAACACCAAACCAAGTGAACCTTAATGAAACTCTGTTTGGTTTTTTTTTTAACTGCTTTATATTAACTCACAAGTAGTTTTTATTGCAGTCCAGTGCAAGCAGTGTTCAGTTTGAGATGCGCATTAGTGTTGTGTGTCTGTGAGAATGTCCTGTAGTCCTAGGGAAGAAAGTATGAACATAGAAGTTTTTTGTGTTTCTAATGGTAGAAGTTGATGCACTGTGTACTTCCTGTTAAAATTCAGCTGTACTCCATCAGTAGGCACAGTAATAATATTGCCAGAGAAATCAGTTCTTAGTTGAATGATGATTAAAGGACAGAAAAAAAAACCCCAACAAAACAAACAAACAAAAAAAACCCGCAACAAGCAACATTTCTAACAAATCTGTTTGTTTTTACTCTTGCTCTGAATAAATAGATCTGCGTTGCTGAGGGTGCGAAACGAGCTGGACTGTTTAATGCCCAGTCTTATCAATGTGGTAATGTTGCAGTAGTTTGAGATTAAAATATGGTGTAACCAATAGGTGCAAATTATAACAGTGCTGCCTTGACTGAATTAAAAACTCCAGAGAATAGAAAATTTTATGAAGTCAGACATAGCACATGCTTGTCTGCATTCTTCCCTATGTTGGGAAACTTCGCCTGTAAAAACAAAGAGAATGGATGGATGGTGCCCTGAACCAAACCTCATCCAGCCCCAAAGCGGGGGAGGATGGTATAAGCAGTGAGGCAGAAGGGAAAGAGGCATTGTATATTCAGACCATTAACCAGTAAATTTTAGTTCTAGCTGCATATTTCCCAAAATAGCTATAATGGTTGAAATTGTGCTTCAAAAAATTGTTGTGTCAGACAGGTAGAAGGAAGTTGTAATTAGTATATTATGAAACCCTTACTCATATTTAATAATATGGCAGGGTAACAGCTGGATTTCAGATAAGTAGCCAGTATTTCTGTTGGCGAATACTTACATGCTGTTCCCTGGATTATAATTGCTTTGCTTCTTGGTGAATTGCAGTGATAAATTCTTCTTTTTTAATTTTTTTTCCCAGTTAATTTACTCTTTGCAGAAGAAAACCCTCAAATATTTTGCAACAAAAAGCTCTTTTCTTTTAAATGTAGATGCATGTAAACAGCAGTCTGGTGCAAAGCAACCTTGTCTGGTTTTATGAGTTTTAAGAGCTTTCATTAGTTGGCAAGTGCAACTGAAGAGGGAAAGTTTCATCTTTATTTTTGTATTGTCTTGAACGGGGTGCAGAAGGCAGTAGATTATCACATTCATGATCCCAACATTCTGTACTATTATACTTGTGTCTGAGATCATGTTTTTTTTTAATCCAAACAAAATCAGAGTAGACTTTAAATGCAGTAGCTAATAAGAATTGAAGAATACACTTATTATTTCAACTAAATATTGTGAAACTGGTACCTTAAAGACCAGAAAGCCTCATAGTTATTTAGGATTCATACTGTGGTGTATTTTGCTTTTACTTACTTTGATTTTACTTACTTTTTTTACTTACTTTGATTTTACACAGATTAGTTAAACCTGTCTTAGTTCTGTGCCTAGTGTTTGAGGGACTGCTCTGGGCTGAGATTTTGTGCTTTCCTGGTGATAGTGGTGTGTATCACTGTTGGCCTATTCTGTTACTTTGGTAGTTAGAATATTGGTTTCCCCTCTCAGAACTCAAAGCATCTCGACCCTTGAACATGATGTTGACCTGCTTGTTTGTTGTCTTGCATTATAATTCAGCTGGAAGGTAAAATGAATATGTCCTTCCAGGTGGCAATAGGAAGCCATTAGCAGGTCATGCTTAGTTTGGATAGTTACAAGTTCTGATTCTCCTAGTATAGATCAACACTTTTGGAGCAGACCAGAGCATTTACTGTGCCTTCTTTCTTCAGAATTCAAATGCTGGTTTAAGCAAGCTAGTGGGTTGGATTTTTTTGTTTTTTCAGTAAACTTTGTTAAATGCCATAGTTACCTGACAAACGTGTCTGCCTGAAAGCTTGTCTGGTTTCTCCAACTGTCATGTAGTATAAGATAAAAAGATATTCCTCCTTCCTACAAACGTTGCCTCATATCCTCACAGGGTTATATGATATTTAAGGTCCCTTCCAACCCAGCCATTCTATGATTCTATGGTTTTGTTACAGGCTGCTGAAACATGTTCCCTCAATAGGATTTTGTTGCTGTTAGATAATGTTGCTTTTACTGAAATCAGGTATTTTTAATCACTAGCTGACTTAAGCCTAGGCTTCCATCTTCAGATTGGGGTGGGGTGGGGTGGTGTCTGCATCATGCATGTGTGGTGTTCATCCTCAGGTCAGTATTCTGCTTTGTGGACTGTGCAGGCCTGGTGTTTCTGGGCTGTTGTCTTGCTTCACCCCCATGGCTGCCTGCCTTTGCTTCTCTGTTACCACTACAGTTTCAACAGTTGTTCACTGTCATGTAGTTTTTTAATTTAGCTGAAGTTTTTTTATTATTATCATTATTTTTTATTGGAGTTGCTTTATGACAAACCAACCTTTATTTTCTTAGTTATCTTCAGATTTGAGATTTTGGAAAGCAGCCCTCAGTAAGGAAGTTTTCTCTGGTAGTTTGCACAGGCAAGAAGGGAAGATTTGCTATGGTTCATCATCAGTAATGGGTGAAGATTACAATGATGATTGCGTGAGATAGATTTTAAAAATGATGGTTTGCAATCTAGGATGATCAGCATCACCTCCTGATTTTTAAGTGGATGAGTATCAGGAGTATTTTATATTTTAAAAATTTCTATTTTAAAACATGGTACATGCACTGTGTTCAAGGAACCCGTTGCCCACCAAGATGTGGACAACAGACTTCTTTCTGCTGCAGGCTTTGCAAATGAGAGGGTGTCTCAAATTTATTTGCTAATTTGCTATGCAATCAGTAGCAACATTTTTTGCTTCTCTTCAGTAGTTCTTAGTGTTAGAATTGTGGGTAACCCTTGCAAGCTAGCTTTCAGAGGATGCCATTATTTCCTAACATGCCCTCTTTTTTTTGGAAGAAATGAGAATTTAGCAAGCAATAAAAGCAGCGGACTGTTTGTGTATCCTGACACTCACACTCCTAAATGAAAATTGCAGTGTATATTTGTACCAGAGTACATTTCGGTCACTCTGCTGAAAGTAAATGATCTGCTTACATATGATACATGTGAGTGTAATTTACAGGCTTGTTTATTTATCTTTAAAAGGAGCAGCTCTTTATTACAGAGATAGTCTGACTATTTCTGAAGATTTTTTCTTCAAGTGTGCCATGAGGGCATGGAGCCAATATCTGCAGTAAGCTTTGAATTTGAACACGTTGTGCTTAGTTTTAACAGTCAAGATCATTTAATATGACTGCACTTTGGTTCACACCTTGCCCCTCAAACATTCTCCCCATAATTAGATATCAGTCCTAGATCAGAAACATAATATTTGTATTCTGTATCTAGAAGCTGCATCCAGCTATTTCGTTATTATGGAGACATTCCTGTGTGGAAATGCCAGGAGGCTGGGTTTTGTTTGCTCTCTGGCTATCAGTGATTTTTTTACATTCATGTAGTTAGCCAACTAATGTAGCTTCAAGATTTAGACTTATTATGTATTTAAATATCTGTTCTAGCTTCATTCCAGTAAATAGTCATGTTTTGCTCATGCTTTGAACTTCTATAAACACCTCAGCATCTTCTCCCAGTCGGTGAAGAAGCAAAGCAGTTTCTTTGGTTGGCTGCCAAAAAGAGACTTGTATGCAAGAAATTTCAGTTTTAACCACTGCTATGTGAAAGTCTGGTTGCAGTCTTAGTTATGACTGATTTTGCTGCTCTCCAGTAAATTTCCTGCAAGATGAAAGATACCTTTGTTTGACTTCTAAATTAAGATTCCTAGCATGCTTTAAACTGTTGTAACCAGGGTTTAGCATGGGATTAATTGAGAGATTAAGGAGCAATAGCCCCTTTATAAAGTTAAAAAGAAGATTCGTTAGTCTAGTGAGAAGAAAATAGTTTTAAAAATCCAAACCAAAAACCTCCACCACCACCAAAAATCAACTCCAAAAAAATCTGGAACTTGCCTTCCCTTTGTATTGTTGCTAGTCCAATACTAGTACTTTTTATACTTAATAGTTTTATTATTAATGAGGCCTTTCGCAGGAACTAAGCGGTTACTGTATCAGTGTGTATGTCTATACATATCTCTTTCTTGCCTCTGCACGTATGCACAGATGACATACCAAGTTTTTCTGTAAGTGACTGTTTTTTTCAAGTTACAAATCACTGTCCTGGTCATGTATGTTTATTTTTCTTTTTAGAAACTGTTGCTTGAAAAAAAGACTATTTTTGTATTTCAGCACTGAATTCTGACCTCCAATTAATGCTTCTGTTTAGGGAAAAGCAGTCTGTAATATGCAGAAATTCATTCTCAAGTCATTTAGTGAATAATCACATTTGTTAATAAAATTATACCAGTCTTCTGCAGCAAACAAAAGCTACTGATGGCCTTTCTGAAATAAAGTTTCTTATTATGTTTGCTTATTACTTGGGTAGATCTTAGCGATCATTAAAAATGAACTGCTACAGCCTTTCATTATTTGGAGTCCAGTGATATCTATACTTTAAAAATAATTGTGTAAATCCCCAAGTTTATTAAAAAAACAGTCCAGTTGATTTTTTTTGTTTAGTTGTATGGTATGAAAATTTACCATTGAAAATGTATTCTTAAAGGAAGTTAAAGAGTAAAAGAGAGAGAATTTCTCATGGAGCTGCCTCTGGTTAGTTGTCAGGAGCAATATCTGAAATAAAACTGGACATGAGAGAATATGAAAAGTCATGCTTGTTCTTTAATGACTAACCAGAAAGAAAATGTCACAGGTGATGTATGCTCATATTAAAAAACATTTACTTTATTCTATATGAGCCAGACTAAATGATTAATCTAAGTCTGAAATGTTAGGTTCACAGATTGAAGCTTCCTTGGCTTGACAGATTAGTTAATTCTTTGGGATGCTTTATGAGCTTTCCACTTTCCCCGGGGTGGGAAAGCATCAATTTACCTGAAAATGCAACTGGTAAAGTTTGCTGTCACTGATGCTGCCAGGAGCCATCTCTGACTGCTCATGGATCTTGAAGTCAATGCTAAGGTAAAATCAGGTGCCTGACTCATAAAAAGTTCAAAACCTGTTCAGTGTACTGAACAGATACTTAGTTTTCATTTAGCATTTTTTTAAGAGTAAACTGCCTGCAATTGGTGTAATATTGAATAGAACAGATGCCAACATTGTGCTGATGTTGCTAAAAATAATATTACATTGTACACAATGTGATCTCCATGTCCAGCTCAAGTTTAGCGTCAGTTCTAAGTCTCAGGTGATTTTTGAATGGTTTGTTTCAAAGGAAAGAATATACAGAGTGGCTATACTTCCTATAAAGACATTAAGCTATATGAAGCTGGGCAGAAGAGAAAATTTAGCAGCCCTCATTCAAGGGATTTTAAAAATGGTAACAGTGGAAAGCAAACAGTTTTTCTGTTTAAATTAGACCTCCCCAAACTGTACCCCGTATGCTAGCCTAATGAAATAAACATGCTGTACTTACCAAATAAGATCATGAGAAGGGCAATAGGCATCACAAACAGACCCACGAGCAAATCTGCCACTGCCAAGGACATCAAAAAGTAGTTGGTAGCATATTGTAACTTCTTCTCCAGAGACACTGCCAGTATGACAAGTATGTTCCCCCCGATCGTGGGGATTATCACCAGGAGGATCAGTAAAGCTGCCCAACGCACTTTGTTTCCTTGTTCCTCACTTGGGTAGTCCTGCTTGGGTTCTCCCGTTACTGAGAGAGGCGACAAAGATTCATTGCCAGCTCCAGACCCGTTCAAGAAATGTGAAGGATAGGACATTTTTGTGTCCAGCAGAGCGTATTCAGGAGCTGTATTTTGCCAAGGAATTGCGTATGGTATAGGAGTTCACTGTTCTTCTCTGGTCCAGGATAGTCCTGCAGAAAGGCCAGCATGGTCAGTATGGTAAACTGGTCATCTGCTGTTTTGAGATACTATAACCATCTCTGAGCTGGTTTCCAACTTTTTTATCATGTGCCTTGCTAGGTGCAATTAAGTCTTAAAAATGAAAGTCTTGTTTCATGTCCATCTCTGCTTGGCGGGATTCAGTGATCTGGTCTCCCAGGTTCAGGTTTCAGATGATAGGAGAAAATTCAGTAGCTGTGAAAAGCAAGCAGTCCATTAGCTAACACACACCCCCCCCCCCCTTCCTTTCTACAGCAGTAAAAATTAATAGATTAATTTGGATGCCAAATGGTTCCCTTCAGGTACAGTGCATGTTGATCTGCTCTTTTGTAAGTACAAACTGATTCAAAGGCGGATGCTCACATTCTGTATATGCAACTCCTCCTCTCCCGAGTGTCTACTCCTCCAGCAGCATGTGCGTAGGCAGACAGCAGTTCCTGTATTTCCCCTTATTAAGAATCCTGTTTCACCACAGAGGGTCACCTCAAAAATATCTTCAGGAATTATGTATGAGGTTTCTGTTTTAATCTCTATGGTTCCTGATTTATCAGATGAGGGTCAGGAAGCCATAGACAATAAAACACTGGTGACAGTCTCAAGGGGACCGTGAAGATTTATGGAACTGAGACATCTAAATTTACCCATTACTTGAAGGGGGGAAGTGAGTAAATCACTTGTTTTTGTAATCTGAGCAGGGCTTTTATTAAGTACAGCCTTTTCTCTCTGTCTCTCTCAACTCTGCTGAAGAGTGGAGACTATAACAGCTGTCACAGCATTAAGCTGAACAAATGCTCAGTTACTGAGAAGATGTCATGTGTTGCAATTTTCAGGTGAAGAAAGCCTTACCTCTTTCTTTTGCATTTTAGTAGAGTTCACGTTGCATCCAGGAAGATCCTTTTCATCACCTGGTGGATTTTAAGATGAGATTTTTCGTTACTTTCTGGAAAAGAAGTTGTTGATTTGGGTTTTTTTTTTATAATTTTTCTCAAACTTGTCTTTTTGTTTACTTTTGTTAGCACTTGTTCCTTCTAATACTGAGATGAAGAATTTGTTTTGGGAAAACTGTATTTCTCGCCCAGGTATTTTCTCTAGCTCTTGAATGGAGAAGAATAGTAATTCTTGCCACATTTAAAAAAGGTAGAAATAAGGTTGTGTTCATTTTTTGCTGTCCTTTCTCTTCCATAATTTTGACGATTTTACTTAAGTGATTATCAGAGTCTGTGTGCAGTTTTCTCTTTTCATTAGCGAAGCTCCCAGTCTGCTGCTACCCTTGTTTGCTGATTGACTCACTTCAGTGTTTTCAGCTCCAGTGCTTGAAAAGCAGGGAAGTAAATGAGTGTGTGTTTGGCTGGAAAGCAGCCAGAGAGGGTTAATTGATTCAGTGCTCCAGTACTGTAATGTGTGCTCCTTGTAGCTGCATCAGGATGTGCAGATCTTGTAAATGACCCTTCATGATACAATATTGTAGCTGTATGCACCATAGCGTGTGTATGCCTGCACACACACTTGCTCTTGCTCTCTCTCTGGACGGAAATAAGATTAACCCTAAAATGTTCTGCTGCCTTGTAAAGGCTGCAATTTTTTTCTTGACTAATTTAATAAAAGGATTGTCTACCACACTATTTTAACAGTGTGCACTGTTACTTTAAATATTTCTTCATGCAGCTGCATTTTATTATGACGAGCATTCTCTTTTGTTACCTTCCAACTTTGTCAGATGTCTGTATGGTCTCTAACAAGATCTTGTAGTTCTTCATTAAAATGGAAATAAAGTTCACTTCCAAGGACATTAGCAGGACAAGTGTGTAATAGAGACCTTGAGCTTAGGGACAGAAGAGACTGTGAGATCATGGACTGTTAGTCCCCTGTACATCACTGGCCCTTACATTCCATGAATTGCTGGTGCTTACCATGCTTGAGCTGGAAATCAGGGCCTCGGTGAACTGTGAATCTATTTATATTTGTTAATAAAACCAAAATCAAACCGAAGAACAAACAAACCCCAAACACAAATGTTCATATCTTTCTAATACAGCTACTTTGTGGCCAAAGAGGGAAAGCTGCTGTCAGTAATTGATAGAAATACTTGACTTAAAGTATGTTCAGGTACAGCAGAATTTCCAGCAAAGTACTTTTCACGTGTTCCCTATTTTTCCTTTCCTTTGGTAGGATTCCATGTTGTATTCATTTGCAATTGACTTTTGATATCTTTATTCTTCAGAAAAGTAAATATTAGGAAATAAAGGTTAATCCAGCTGTGGTATTTCTGTTTCCTTATCTGACCACCTCCCCATTGTCGCCCTTGACAGTACTGGGAATAGAGCACGTGAAAACGTACAAAAAGCAGAAATCAAGATGGGACAATACTATATTGAGGCAGTGAGCATTTGGATTCAGATTCTCTTAAGCTTAACTATGTCTAATCAACTTCTGGTTTATAAAATAAATCTTGAAGGCTCTTCTAGCATTAATCTAGGTGTACTTTAAGTCTTCACCAAAATTTTCTTGAATTAAACAGTGTTCACTCTTTGTGATTGTACAGATGAAGCTTGTTTTCCTTCATCATTAACACTTGAGTTATTTCTTTTCCCTTGTTGAAAGGTAGCTGGAATTATTACTGCTTTCTGGAGGTGGAGCTATTGGTAGTATGGCTGCATCATAAACGGAAAAAAAGCGTTCTGAAGTAAAACCACTGAAGTATGGTAAAAGATTAATCCTTTAACTTCAGTGGTTTACTTGCGGGTATGTGTCACATTCCGATCTTCATGTCACATCTCTGAATTTAAAGAACAGAATTAAAACTTCCGGGCAAAAAAATAGGCAGTGCATCTATCAGAACCATCTGCTACTCGTCAGCATCAGTTACTCATGCAAGCCTGTGTTGGAGCTGAAGCATTATTTTGAAAGGTTTGGTTGTGGGTTTTGTGTTGTGTTGTTTGGTTTTTTTACTTTTTCGCAGCACGATAGGCACTATCCCTCAATCACTTCAGTGTGGGGCAATTATCAGAGTTCTAGAAGTGTAATTTTGTTGACTTGAGTTCTCTACTACTCTTTATAATTTTTCTTCACAGATCTTACCATCTGAGAAGCATCACTGTCAGCTGTTGCAGTATAGAGTTGTTTTGGTCAAAGTGAAAATCAAGTGTTCCCACTTCTAGAATGCTGCAGTGGATGTTATGATGTAATTTATATGACAAAATAATGCCTTTAATCACTAGAATGACTAAATCTGGTAAATTGGGAGGGGGGAGGTACCTCGATGATGCACCAGCCAAAGGATGTATTGTTGCCTGCAGATTGCTCTGATAAAAGCTGTATGAATACATTCATATCTAATTGAAAAGAATCTTTTTTTTTTTTTTTTTTTTTAATACAGATGAAAAGAGTTTTCTTGGAAACTTGCAGAGGAAGATGATACAGGTTTAGTTGTATGTAGGCTTGCATGGTATATGCCCCTGCTTGGGGCATTTTTCTCACTTCAGATGACTAGAAAACGTACTTGCCTTTTGTGATGTTTTTTGAACTTTCTCAGGATTGAATCATTTCTAAGAAACACTTTCTCCTTTATATCTATTACAGGTCTGCAGCAGGTTCTTTACTTCATGCTTCTATCTAGGCTTTTTGTTCAGGCATCTGTCTTGCCCCCCTATTCAGCTCCTCTCCTATGATAATGATGATAAACCTTAAACAATGCTAGACCCCACTCCTGGTCCACTTTAACCAGAATATTTGAATCACACATAGGTATTATTTTTCCCCCACCCCTTGCTATTATTTCTGTTTCCAAATTGCCAGTACTGTTTTATTTGAATGGAGCCAGGTCTACATTGTACGTGAGCTGACACTGGTGACAATACTGTTCAGTCGGTGTGTGTCCTTCAAGTTCACCTCTATGCCGGTTGGCAGCGCTCAGAGCCATCCTCCTGAAAGCAGGAGGCCTCCTAGGAGTTCTCATTCTTTAGCAAGTCTAGCTTAGACAACCAGGAGGTATTTCAGGGGAAAATACTATGGAGAAGGAGGCTGTGTTGCACGAGGTATTTGCAGTAAATTCCTGGCATGGGAATAGCTCAGAGTCTTTTTGTTAAGAGGGAAAGAGATAAGCTTTACACCCGAGCTTAGCCTACACCAAAATATGTCAGTTTGATGCATTTTTCTCTGCAGGTTTTCCATCCTCTTTGTTTTCCCTGCTCTGCTACACACACCTCTTTCAGAAATGACTGCAAATTGTGCAGTTAGGTATCTGCATTCCTCCTTTATTAACTCATTCATAGATGAAATGAAGCTTCTATTAAGTTTGTGTTTTGGTTTGTTTTTTTTTTTTATCTGTCACTGCGCTACCAAAGCAACTTGTGGAAATAGTTGTGTACCAAATGATTAATTCATGACCAATAGTTTAGAAAGTCATAAATATTTAGAATCTTTTGAAATATGACTGGGGAGACTTAATGAGAATTTAAAAAGATATATTTGGCATTGTTCTTTAGTTCTCTGACATTTCATTTTTCAATGAGTTGTGAAGTCCTTAAATATTTAGATTAAAAAATCAGTGTATGTTAGTGATGCTTTGAATGCTTCCATTTTTAGTCTCAATCGTAAGAGCAGTATGATGGTTCATTTTCAGTATTCTGTTTATTTACTTATTGATACTACCTTACATATATATATATACTGGGTTTCATGTTTAAGTACTGCTGAAATACAAAGTGAAATGGCAGTAGTCCTCTATTGACCTTCAAGATGTGCTACTTATAGAATTGGAAATAAACTGCACAAATGTGTTGGGATGTGTTTCTAATGGGGCTGTGATACAAGAAATCAGGTGGAATTGTAAGTGCAGTTATAATTACGTTCAGAAAAATTGAACTGTTCAGGTTCCTTACAGTTATCTAATAATGCTGCTGTGAGAAATGTTTTGTGGTGAAAAGGAAATACAATTTCAGGGTACTCTGCAAAATATGGGGAACCTCCCATAGTCCACATTATTGATTGAAAGGAAAACTGACCACATTCTGTGTCCATTTGATCACTTAACAGGACTGTTTCACATTTTATTAATTTTATTGTTTATTAATTGTATTGTATTGTTTTATTATATGGGCTGACCTTTGACGACAACGTGTAAGACTTAGTAAAACTTTCAGCGATAAAGCAAGGAATTGTTATTACTTAAGCATTGATGCCAAGAGTGCTCTTGTGTGCTGAAGTTTCGTTCCTATAGTAAGCATTTTTACAAGACTCTTGCTTCCTCAACCCACCTGAGTTTCTGCCTTCTAGTTCTCTGTTATGTGGGAAGCCACTTTCTGCTGAAAGTGGTGGGGCCCCATTAAGTAGCTTTAACTCCCAGAGTAGATTTAGAGAAGGACCTCCTGTCAAAATACTTGACTGGTTTATGGGTATATTTGAGATAAAAGCATTTAAAAATAATGGCCACAAATAATTTAAACCTGGCTAAGAATTCCCAAATCTATTAGTGTACATTAACCCTGATTTTATAATAAAAACTGTTTTGGAACGTCTGAGCCTGCAGACAGAAGGATGTGTCCAAGTCAGTGATTCTATAAAAGCCAGTTTTCTGAACAGGAATTTAATGACTCATGCTTCAAAGTGCATAACCGCATCTTTGCCAGAAAATGTTTTTTCTCTTCTGTGGCTCATAGTCTGCCTGTTTAACATTTGCTGAAGTAAAGCAAACACAAAGGTGTTAAAAATCTTTGTGCAAGAGCTGAAAGTCTTCTGTGCAGCTGAATGCTTGGGCTTATTTATTACAGGATTTGTGACTCCTGGTCTTCACATCAGCTCATTAAAAAAACCCCAAAGCCTTATTTCTGCATTGTCCTTGTGTTCATGGTGTCATGATATTGGATAAATTTAACTGATTAGCTGTGTGTCCTGGGTTCAGCAGTAGCAGTCATTTTTTTCTCCTTAGTAGCTGGTGCAGTGCTGTGTTTTTGACTTTCGTCCTGGGAACAGGGCTGATAACACTGATGTTTTTAGTTACTTCTCAGTAATGTTACCTGACCAAGGACTTTCTGAGCCTCCTGC